>UELW01000389.1:635616-696358 GCA_900490495.1 Danionella dracula
TGAAATAGATAACAGAGAGAGGTAGAACGCTAGAACTATTTATCTCTCTCTCTATAGAGATATAGCTCTCCTCTCTACCTCTCCAATCTAGATCTCTCTCTCTCTCTCTCTCTCTCTTATATTCAGGGGGTCTCTTCATGCGCTCAACGGTCCAGGAGCACAGCGCCTTCCGCTTCGCTGTCCAGCTCTATAACACCAACCAGAACGTCACCGAGAAACCTTTCCACCTCAATTACAACGTGGACAACCTGGAGTCCTCCAACAGCTTCTCGGTCACACACGCCTGTGAGTCCTGCTCACCGTTTGTTTGTCTCCACCTCAATTTGTCCCTGACACCACGCACCTGTTCTCAATTAATCCTCCATAAAGCACTGCTCATACAGCAAAGCATAGTGTCACTGAGCTCATTAGGAAAGCAAGCTCTATTTCTAGCCACTACTGTATGTAGGTTTGATGTGGAAATGGTTATGGACAGATTGTGAGGAGGCTGGACACAACCCCCAGATTCTTATTTTCCCTACAAACTTAACGCGGTTGAGCAGTGAGTCAGAGGACCTTTTTTCACAAGTAAAAAAAAAAATTGAAGGCTGTTTCATAATATTACCATATACTCTCTCTTTATGTTTGGTATATATTTGTGGGCTCTATTTTTTAGAAGAATGCTTATCACTCTGTTCTTACTTACTGAGGGCTTCTCTTCAAATGCAGTTCTGGAAATGGAGGCTGACTGATAAGGAATTTTTTGGATGAGGCTGATATTGACTTATCTGAAAAAATGTGTCTAATACATCTTGTTCATAAAGGATCATGGGTTAATGGATCATGCCGATTCTTGCTCTTACTTATAATGTCCTAATGTTCGTTAGTATTGCCTGCTTTGGTTTTGCTTATAAACTGAATTGGTGATGAGCTGAAGTGGAACTATCTGGTTAGTGACTACTCCGCCGTCACGTTTAATTTTGCAACTTTTATCGAAGCAAAATTCTAAATACCGCAAAGGCTGGAACTTTCGGTTTCACACCGTTGTATGTGATACAATTCAAGCAAATGGAAATGTTTTCATTTGGTTATTATATTATAAGAGAATATAAACGTTAAAACGATGTGGTAAGGTATAATGATTTGTTCTCACTGAAAAGAAGAAAATCTTCTTGTCCCACTCTGAAGAGACGCAAAAGTTTTGATCTGCTACCAAAAATCTGCCCAGATCCGAAAGGTGGTAGTGGCTTCAAATAAGTCTCTTTCAGTATTTTCCACTTTTTTCTCTTCACTTCAACTACAAATACAGCAGTTCTTCAGCAGTACAATGCTAGTTTAGCGATTAAAGCTAATGGAGTGTCATTAAGTTCCCAGTGTGAATAGAGCACCAGATTCTCCTTCTTTTCATGAACTCTCAGCAGCGCGAGATCTGTTTATAATTGTGTTAATAAAAGGCTTGTGTGCTGAGAAGTAGGTGTCCATACACTGTGACTTTATTTTTATCTTCTTTATTTGTTGAGACCTTCCTCCAGAAATGCATCACTAGTCTAGAACAAGGTTTTCAACTTCTGAATTCTCTGCAGTGTTGCTCGATTGGGCAGTTTATGTTGGGCTGGAAAAATTGCCATTGGGTGGGTCTATAAAATTTGGGAAGCTTCTATATTTTTTACAAATATTTTGTTTGTATATAAATTGGAAGGAAGACACACAGATTTAAATATATGAGTAATAA
This sequence comes from Danionella dracula, assembly GCA_900490495.1. Taxonomy (NCBI): domain Eukaryota; kingdom Metazoa; phylum Chordata; class Actinopteri; order Cypriniformes; family Danionidae; genus Danionella; species Danionella dracula. Next base: position 637,328 of record UELW01000389.1, read on the forward strand.
AAATATTTCCATGTGTTTTAAAATAAATTCATTAGTAGAAAATAGACATTTTTTAAATATAAAACATGTAGACTTTGGTCCCATTTAATAGTTTTCCCATATTTTATTGACGTAAATTGTAAAAATATATGTTAAAATATATTTCAATATATTATGTATAGCAATGTTTAACATATATATTAATATATTTCTCTTCTGAATACTATTATGTTGAATATATTTAAATACATACAAAAATGATATACGTCTGTATGGGAAGGAAGCTTGGTGGTGCATTTTTCTTTGTTAATTTGATAAAACGGTTTATAATGTCACCTGTTTATCAAGCTTGGTGTCTCAACAAATCAATATCAGCTCTGCTAGTCCGCTTTTTCCACGTTCTGGCAAATTCACATTGACTTTACATGTAAGACACCTGCTAAATCTTATTTGAAAATATACATGCAATTGGAAATTATTACAGCTGACAAATTTACCAAAGTCATTGTAATGTGTCATGTGATACTGATTTATTACTTATGGCCACTGTTGGACACACACTGCTCCTTTAAGTTTATAAACAATTTTTTCCACATTTAAAATTTGAACATATTTCTCAAATACATGTTTCAGAGCAGTTCAGACAACTTATCGGAGTTACATAGCAGAGTTATGACAGTTACCAGTGGGCGGGGCTAAGTGATATTCCAAATTTCTCATTTTATAATTCAGGCTGTATGGTTTATTGTACCAGTCAGCATCTAATGCAGCTTACATTAGTTAAAACTGAAGGCAATTGTCATATTTAGCACATTTCATACACATTGCCATTCAAAGTGCTTTACATAAGAATAAAATCAGGTCAGAGATGGAATAAAATAAAACATGTTGCATAAGAAGTAAAATATTTGATTAAAATATCCGCAGAATAAAAGCAGAGAGTGATAAGACAAGCACTGTTCGAACACTCATCGAATGCAGTGTTTTTAAGGCTAATTTAGACTCCCGCTCACTCACTGATCACCCTGACGTGTATTCTGTAGTTGGGGTACACTTACTTGTATGTAAAAAGTAATTTTCGGGAAAAAAAAATTTGTATTATGTTGTATAGATCTCTGGAGGCAGCTAAGGAAAAAGCGTCTGAAAATATAGACTATAGAAAGGCCGAGGGTGTGATGAGTTGGCAAACAAAGAGATTGAAAGAAAATGTGAGGAACTCTGTGTCACAAGCCTCAGGACTTTATAAAGGAGATAAAGCGAGAACGGGTCAGAGATAGAGCGATGGTGATGAGTGCAGGCTGACATTTGCACACAAGCCCAAACCAGTGCAAGGGTTAGTGCCCTGATCTCTCTCTCTCCTCTCTCTCCTCTCTCTCCTCTCTCTCTCTCTCTCTCTCCCTTTCTCTCTCCCTCTCTCTCTCCCTCTCTCTCTCATATGCATCATTATAAAATGCCTGTTTACAGCTGCTGTCGTTATCGTTTTGTGTCTCTCTGGCCTGGCTGCTCATCTGAGCGTGTCTGTGTGAGAGACAGCGTTTGAGAGCTTTTGGTTTCCTGGTTTATCACAGGGTTATTGCTGCAGTCATTGATCTTTCCTCACTGCATTAACCCACACACTCACGTACAAACCCAGCTCCAGGCATCTGGTTGGGCCTGACCAGAAACTACAAACTAAAACCAAAAATATAATCCACTATAATAGAAATATCCTCCCAGACGGAGAAGCTGATTTTAAAGTTTCATGAATAAACTTTGTCAGGAAGCTCTCAAAAGTGCATCAGTGACAGGAAGTGCTTTAAAGGCGATGGAAGCATCTTTGGAGACGTCTTTGAATCAGAGCACACTCTTGCGTGCTGCGCTCGTGTTATTCAGGTGAACGAGGTTGAGCTGTACAGTTGCTCACAGGCAGCGCTGAGAGTGTGAGCTGCGCGTCAAACAGTTGCTGTGGAAAAGCTTTTGACAGCTTGCGTATGCGGTGACCCTGCTGTTTTAATTGAGGCAATCTGCGTAGCTCCGAGAAAACTGTGGGGGTCACAGGCTCTGTAAACAGGTTATTTTTCACTTACTCTTTTGCCCCCTCCTACCTCCCTTCTCTCTCTCTCTCTCTCCCTCTTTCTATGGTTTTCTGTCTTCTCATCATTTTTTCATCGTTGCTCCCTGGAGCTTTGGAGAGACAGATGAAACGAGGGGTAGAAAAGCAGGAAGCAGATGTAACCTGCTCCCTGTGTTACAAGCACAAATGAAGGGGAGCGGATTGCAAGAGTGTCATTGTTAAATTGCCTCCCTGTGATTTCAGCAGCACTGGTCTTATCAGGCAGAAATGGAAAAGAGAGAGTTGTTTAAATGCGTTTGTTGATTTATTCACTCACTTGCGTGTTTCATCCGATATAGAGCAGGTCAGGGCCACCTGGAAGAAACATTCTCTAAACTAGGTCTGCACCGAAGCAGTCGTGTTCCGCTTGAGCTGGTACGATTTACGTCGTGTCAATGTCATTTAGTTTTTGTCTATCACTAAAAATATTCACGTTGACTCCGTGTATGGAGTAAATGTTGTGCCAAATCAACATACAAATAAAGCCATTTTTCAAACAACCACAATCTGTTTGGCAAAGAATAACTCACAAAACTGAAATCTGTTTGGGATGTGAAGATAAATGGAACACAACCTACAAGCAAACTAACTTCAAACATGGTTCCGATGTGGCTGGTTATCAACATATCCAATATAATGAATTAAACATAAATCGAGAGAGAGGCTCACCTGTTCCCTGGCCATCTTCATGAGGACAGAAAACACATACGTTATTTAGGCTTTTCCTGGAGACAGCGATTGTAAATGTTCCTGTATGTCTGGGTGAAACTTTGGGAAGATCCAAGCGCTGTGGAAACACAGGGGAGTCTACGTACTGGTTGAGTTCTGTTAGCAAACAGGTTTCAATTTGTTTGAGATCCAAGTGATCCTTTGCCAAACAGAGTGTGTTCGAAGATCGGCTCTATTTCTATGTGATTGTCCAAAGTACATGGTTAAAAAGCAATGAAAAGAAATGGTTTATGTACATTAAAAAAAAAAAAATCTTGAAAAACAGGCAAAAAGATTAAATAGAAATAAGTACATACTTGAGTGCACAACAGAACACAACTTGAAAAAAAAACATGCAAACCTCGGCACTTTGTAATTAAACTCAAAGATCAGAACCCAAAATTTACAAGAATTGACAGCGCGTAGCCTCAAACTGCCTCCCTAAACTAACATGTTGCTGACTGGTCTCTCACAGAGCGGTAGATATACCAGGTTTTCATAAGCAGAGGGTGCTATAGTGGAAAAAATAGTGGCGATTTTTCTTGCCTACTTTCCGGAGAACGGAGGTGTGTCTAGATCAAAACTGTGGTGCTTGAGTCTCAATCTCACCGTAAAGCTGTTTGACGATTTGCGATATATTCAGCTTAACTATTTATCGACTGAGCGACCCCTACAGGAGAGCCATCGCACAGTAGATACAGTTCGCTGAACTTGGTAATAACATTTAATTTCACTTTTTACAGGGAGATAGCCATGCGCCTATGACACTTAGCTCTGTTTAACGTTAGCTAACAGGGCAAGAGAGATGATGAGCATACAGATTATAAAGACCTTAATATTTGGTGTTACATACCACTTGTCTGCTGAGTTTTTCTGTTGTGTTTTCTTGGCTCTCGGTGTGCATGCTTGCTTCATAAGCCATGCGTATGTTTTCGTCTTTGATGATTTTTACCTCTGGGCTTTTTGAGCAGTGTGACATTTACTTTCTTTGTTCCCCCATGTCCTCAATCCAAATCATTCTCGTTTTTTTTATTGCTTTCAAACATTACATTTTTACAGGTACAAATATTCTTTGTTATTTTCCCAGAACTCAAATGTAATGACTTAGTGTTATAACGAAGTTGTAGATATTTTGTGTGTCTACCAGGGTTTCAGCATGCCAAATTTTAGGCCTTAAAAAGTCTTAAATTCATTGCTCTAGGTCTTAAATCATTATCACAGGATTTCGTGACGTCTAGCGGTGCCATAGTGTACGCAAAGGCTCATAAACATCCAAAATCATTAAAGTGATGGGTAGGGTTGCCAGAGTTGGAGAAGATGCTGGTTAAAAACTCATAAAGGCTTAAAATCTTAAAAGTGATCGTTCAGGTTATCCAAAATTGGGAAAATACCCTTAAATGTTCACAATGTAAAAATGTTGTGGTTGCCAGAGTTTAGGAAAACTTTTGTAAATGAAAAAAACATGAAAGTGAGGGTTAGGGTTTCCAACAATGTTTTGAAGCATATTGTTGTTATTATTCCCTAAATGGTTTGTGTCTGATTTTGATGTTTTGATATAGGTCTTAAATTTGATTCTAAGCTGTCTTAAGAAGTCTTATATGATACATTATCAAGCCTGGAGAAACTATGACTGATCAACTCTTAAGTGCTGTTATTAGCTTGAGCTAAAGTTGTGACTTTTATAGCTCAGGGGAAAACTCTGAACTTTAGTGCAAAGAGTTGAAATTGCAATTATGGAATGAATACAGACAAAAGTAAGAACTTTAAAAACAAGCAATAACAACTGGCGTAGGGGTCGTTTAATTGCAACAGAATTTATTTGACTGTAATACTGTATCCACGTTGAGTGATGCTGTGAAAAGCGACAGTGTTTGTGCTTAGCATTCAGAGTTGTTTTAGCATCCACTGACCCTGCTTCTGTCCCTCTCTCTTGGTTTTGCAGTCTGCTCTCAGTTCTCCAGGGGTGTGTATGCAATTTTTGGATTCTATGACAGGAGGTCAATGAACACATTAACATCATTCTGCGGCGCTCTGCATACGTCCTTCATCACGCCATCCTTTCCCACGGACACAGATGTGCAGTTTGTCCTGCAGATGAGGCCGAGCCTCAGAGGGGCGCTGCTTAGCTTGCTAGCCCATTACAAGTGGGGAGAAGTTTGTGTACCTGTACGACACTGATAGAGGTGAGTAAACCATTCTTTTTACATGTATCGTACTCCAAGTTGATTTGTTTTTTGGTGAAATCTTTTTGGACAAATTGTCCTCCATAAGCGGTATTTTTCGTGTTTTGGCAGAAAGAAATGAAAAGAGAAATCATATAGTGTTATATTAGTGAAGAAAATGCATAAAACATTTTTAAATAAATACCCTTTTGTTCTAGCACTTTCATGGAGAAAGATGGTCTGTGTGGAGTCTTTGGTACAATAAAGATCGGTGTAGTCGTTCAAACTCACTGATTTGTCATGCTCACAATCCGACTCCAGAATTGCCTCCTAGTTGTTGTGCTTTATTTGCTTTTGGTGTGTCTAGTTTGTATGTAATGGTGGTATTTACTGCCGTTTTCCTTAAAGCTGATGGCAGACTTAATCTGTCATTTCTGCCATTTATAGTAGTTTATGTGAACTTGTTCATTTGGTCTGCTTTGATTATAATGACTTTTTAAATGACAGAATAATAAAACTGTAAATGATCTCTTCAAGACGTTAGTGTTGGACTGAATTTAAATTGTGGTTGAAGAGGACTGAAACAAAGATCATAGTTGGTTGAAATTATTTGATTATTTTAAATAATTACATTTGGCTCTCCTCCATGGCCTACACAGGGAATGTTGCTGGTTTAATGGTAAATGCTCATAAGTTCCACTTCATTTTGATTAAATAAGCACATTTAACTAAGTGACGTTAATTGCTATGAACTTTCATGTTCAGATAAGTATGGTGCTATCTTCAGAATTTACAGAAACCTTTATATATATATACAAGTTGAGATTTTGTGTTATACCTGTTTAGCCCAGTAACGTTAAAGGGATATGCCTCTGCAAATCTGAAAATAGCGTCATTAATCACTGATTCCATATCCGTTAAGGCTTTGTTCTTCCTCTGAACTTTTTGAGATATTTTGGGTTAATTCTGGAGATGTGTGACTATGAACACTCATGTCACACAATTCTATAATGTGGATTTAAGTCTTTATTTCTTGATTATTGTCTAACCCCTGATGGGAGTTGAAGACGTTTTATTAAGTTTAGGTGCCTTTTAGGGCTTGAAAAACCATCCTGGATTAATCCAAAACAAAGAGTGAAGCCATAGTGAGTCTGGAATGATCTAAGTGATTAATGATTTAGGAGTATCTCATATATCGTAAATCATTTAAAATATTGCATAATATATATTTTTTCTGAAATAGTTACTTTATCTATTTTGTTGTTCAATAAAAATGAGAATGTTTCAATAGTTGTATGTTTTTGAAATTCAATTTAATTGTAATATTTAAAAAAAAAAGGTTGTTTTTTTTGTTACATTTGGTTTAAAGCCAAGGATTTCTTTGGAAACACATCCCTTTGGGCATTTAAAGGGTCATGAAATGCTTTTCTTGTTTTTTTTGAGGTGCACACATTTTGATTGTACTATCTTGTATTTAAACCTTCATAGTTCTAAAGAAGACGACCGTAATGAGCCTCTTGTGTACTATAGATACTGTAGTTTTTAGTAGACATGCAGATTGATAAATGTGTAAATTGTGTACTGCTCTCACTCATTTGAATTCTCAACGTCATCTCAAGTTGAATTGTGTTTTATAAGAGCTGAAATGACAGCTGGGTACTCCTGCTTTTAATAAAATTTAAGCATCTAACCATTAATCAGAAGGAAGGAATTTTCGCACTTAGTGGTATGAATATTTCAGCAAATTTTAAGTTATCGTCTGAGCAAATATTGGACACGTAAAGGATCTTACAACAATGTAGATTCCAAGCTGTTTCTGAGTTCAGTTCTTTCAGAAGTGTGCAGTTTGGAACACCTCCTGATTGTCCATGTGGCCATATTAGGAAGCAAATTTCTGTGTGTTAGCTTACATGGTTTACAGAACAAAACTCTGCCATTGAACTGTGAATGTGGAGGTGCTCGTTTTCGCATTGGCCATGTTTATACTTTATTCTTATTGCTTAGCATCCACATATTCTAGATGTGTTGGAAATGGAAAACCACGTTTTTATCTCTTGCTAAGAATGTGCAAAAACTCTCTCTGAAATTAGGTTATACTTGGGGAACACATTTCTTGTGTTGCTTTATTTGCATAGAGGGTGAAGTCAAACTGCATTTACAGACTTAACAAAGACTCGAGAGTTTCACTTTACCAGTCATACGGTATTCTTCTGACACTTACATCAGGAAACAAAGTTTTTGTGCTTGTGAATTTGTTTGTCAAATATTACACAAACGGGTTTTTGCAACTATTGTTTTCAGACAGACACAATAAAATTAGCAGCTCTACATTCATGGTTTGTTGTTTCGGAAAGAGTTCCAGCACGTTGACTTTCAGTTTGAGAAATAGTAGCACAGATCTGATGTAGAATGTGAGTAAATAAGAGTAGTATTGAGGAAAATCCATCAGGTTTGGTCACTGGAGAGAGATCCGTGTGAAATTGCTTTTCATTCGAGCTGTAAACGTTAATGTGTCTCTGCTGACCGATCGAGTGCCTCTTTGAAGCCAGTTTGAGCCGTTAACGTTTCCTGAGAAATACTTTATTCCAATGAATGTAAAGCCATGTTTACAGAAAGCTTCAAAAGCAGTTTTGTTTGTCTAAAATGTGCACAATGTCTCTGGTTGCCTCTGACTGTAGCAAATGTTTAGCTGAGGACAGAAAGAGTTCGGCTTTTGTTTTCTGCTAAATAAAATCCTCTGCTAAATCCAATCCTCTGGAAGCCTCGGCTAGGCTTAAACTAAGATGGTAAACTGATGCTTATTTTTTTTTTTTTGTATTTCAAGCTAAACAAATGAATGCTTACACTGTAATGGAATTTGTTAAAAATTCTCGGTTTACAGAATAAACTGTAACAAAAAAAAGTCACAACAAAGTAGGCCAACCAACTAAAGTGTAATATTACAGAATTTACATGCACAGAGTTACATAATTTAACTTAAATGTTTCGGATGGCGTCTTAGGGTATACTCGCACTAAACCCAGCTCCGAGCCTGAAAGTTACAGGGTTAGGTGATTGTTATCGTTATATTTATCCTAACCCTGCTGGTTTGCACTTACAGTACAAGCTCTATAAAGGCCAGTCTAGTCTTGATCTTGACTGAAATGTTTGTGGTGATGTATTCAATGAAAAACGGAAATGGATTTAAGTTTTGTTTTGCAACCATTTTTGCTCTATCTTTAGCTCAGAATGGATTTGGAAATACAGAATAAATTTTGCTACGTCTGATGGCTTTATGATGCAAAATCAATCCTGTGTTAACTAACCGCGAGTCTGAAAGCATTCACAACAAACAACGTTTAATTTTGCCATCATTTCTGGCTGTACATATTACACATACCATTTACATACCCCTTATTATCATTTATGGGTTTACATAAAAAAATATACACACTAAGACTAGAGTTGGAAGTGACAAATGTAAATGAAATACTTTAATTTTCTGTTGGTCAGTGGAGAAGGTAAAGCTTGTGCTTTTTAACTAAAATAGTGTCAGGTTAAATAATAAAAATCTGTCTAAATAGTGTCAGAGTTCAACAGGCTTAAAAGATGCTCCTCGGTTCAAAGTTCAAATTCCACCTTTCATTCTTGATTCACTTTGATTCAGATTTGTTTTCAAACAACATTATTATTGTTATTTATGTTTTATATTATACAATACAACAATATTTGTTAAATGAATCATTTTTGTGTACAACTATGAAAAGGTTTTAAATGTGTAGTACTAACATGTCTTTTTCTTTAAACGTAAAAAAAAAACGTAAAAAACTCCTGATAATTTTCTACCAGCACTTTCCAAAATTGTGTGTAAATTTGTGTAAAATTAGTTAAGATGTTGATTCCTCCTGAAAAAATGTGAAGGAGTGGCAACCCTCTCAAACAAAGAGAGAAGCGTGGGACAAACACTTTTGGGAAAGTAGCCAACGATTGCACTTTCATTCTACAGCTTTTAAAGTCTGAAGGAATTCATTGCAGGGAAGGCTAGTTCAAGATAATAAGACTTTGGCTTCTTAATGGGTCTTCCTTAATAGCTTAATAACTCATTCTGAATTCATTCAGTACCAGTGTGCTTACAAGCAAACAAAGCGATGGATCTTCATTTGGTCCACCTTTAAATGCGGGGGACGGCAAAGTCACGCACCAGTGGGGTTCAAAATAGATCATGTGAAATCACTTTACAGAGCCGACATTCTCAATCTGCTTCCACCCTTGAATTCGTCCACTACAGACAGCAGGGAGCGGGGCTGCCGGTGCCAAACTTTAAACGGCTTAACATCACCACAGGGCTCTTGCATCTGTGAAGTGTGCTAAACTGTGACCATTAAAATGATCAGTGTGACGCGCAGTCTTCTTCCTCTTTGAGTTCGCTGATCAAATGAGTGGCATGACAATGGCGCCAATATATATATTTTTTAATTCCTGTAATTGAGGTAAATTGTCAGGTCAGGAAGGGATATGTAAGCATAGTGCAGTAATTGCTCAAATATTTAATTGTTGAATTATTATTAGGCCGGTCAGATTTAATTAAGTGTTCTTGGCTAAACCTCTGCTCTCTTCAAACACAGCGCACGCCCTTCCTCTCACCTACATGAGTGACATTTCTGAGGCGAGGATCTTGTGATGGTGTCATTTGAATTCTCACCTCTCTGCACACTGTCAGGCTTGATGAATGGGTCATGGCTAAACAGCCTGGCCGTGTTTACTCCAGGACGTATGCTAATTAAAATGGTGATTGAGAGAGAGGGAGAGAATGAGGTCTGGTAATGAACATGATGTGAGGGCTGAGAGAGAGAGGAGAGGGAGAGAGAGAGAGAGAGAGAGAGAGAGAGAGATGGAGAGAGAGAGGGAGAGATAGACAAGAGGAGAGAGAGAGAGAGAGAGAGAGAGAGGAGAGTGGCAGAGAGAGAGGGAGATAGAGAAGAGAGAGAGAGAGAGAGAGGAGGATGAGAGAGAGATAGAAGAGAGAGAGAGAGAGAGAGAGAGAGAGAGAGAGAGGGATAGATAGAGAGAGAGAGAGGAGAGAGAGAGAGAGAGAGGGGCACAGGGAGGATATGTTCCTATCATTCTTATCAACTGGGAGTAAAAAGAGTACTAGTGAATACATTTACTGCTGATATGCTTTGTGTTTTGTGTTGGTTTAATGGTTAAATAATTTGAGCTCCAAATAGACATGAAAGCATTGTGAATTAATATTACTAAAGATGATGCAAAAAATGATTGCCCATAGTGTTAAAGTGTGAATGAGTGTGTGTGAATATTTCCCAGCAATGGGTTGCGGCTGGAAGGGCATCCGCTGCGTAAAACATATGCCAGAGGAGTTGGAGGTTAATTCCGCTGTGGCGACCCTGAAAGGGAAGAAAGCCGACATGAAGATGAATGAATGAATGATGCAAAAAAATCTACCTTTGGAAGGTGTTTGGAGATAAATGTGTGCATGAATGCTTTGAATGCTCTCATGTTGCAGTGGTTGAAATTCATCTAGGCATTTTTGCACTTTTAGTAAATGTAAAAAAGCACAAGGCAAGCCGCTGTATTATAATGGAGGCTCTGAGTCATTGATGGTAAAATAGATGGAGGTAGTGACCAATGAGCACGCTTGCATGAGGCTTTGACAAATCAGCACACTTTTTGGATTGTATGATGAGCCGACCGCATTTAAACACTGTAATTTAATAAACCAAACGCCACTTTACACATCGTTTTGTGAGTTTTGTATGTTTTAATGGTTTTTAGACTAAAAATACCGGTTTTAGCAGCTCTAAAGCTAGTGGCTTTTCATTTAAAATGCATTTAGAGATAACCTGTTTACGACATTTTTGTGTGACCATAGGTTTACTTCATTTTCACACTCCTAAACCTTCTCAAATGCACCGTGAATTACTGCAATCGAGATTTTTATGTCTTTTTATGCAAATGATGGAAAGAGCGATGAATTCCTTTAACACCTGTGACCCCTACTTACAAAATGGTTTTATTTTTGATGAGAAAGGGTCATCATACAGGATGAAGTGCATCCTGATTGCATGATGGAGATAACACAAAAAGTTTTGGGGCGCAGTGTATTGACCTGCGTGATAAAGCGGAGTTTACACCAGAGCCCATTGCTCCTCAAATGAAGTCCTTGTGCGTTCTGGATTGAGTTCGAATCGGAATATGTTGGAACACCTGTGGAGAAGCAAGCTTTGAAAACTATTTATTGGTGTATTTTTCTTTTATTTACTATTTACTATTTATTTTTTAAAGTGGGTGACAGGAAATATTACATTAAAGGTGCCATTAATTTTGTTCAACCCATTTTTGAGAATAAGAGCCAAACTTGACAAAAACAAAAAAAAATTGTGAAGTTCCAGTGCAGATAAAAACAATGATAATCATCTTTCAATACTTTTAGAACAAAAATTTCAATTCTAAGTGTAGAACATCTGTACTAAATTCTAGTATAATTTCTGTTTAGTTAAGTTTTATTTTTAAATGACTCTTAAGTACACCTCATTTGTGTTGAGTTGTGTCTTCACAAACCCTGTGAAATTATATATGTTTAAGTAATCACCCCTACAGGCTTCCTATTATTAAACTGTTGTACCAATAGCGCCATCTAAGGTCAAGAAGCGTCACTGCGTCAGCATTAAACGGCAGAGGAGTGAAGCCAGTGAAAACCCCAATGCAGTGAAGCCTTTAAATCTTTTGTCGACTGCAAACAAAAATCTGTAAAAAAACATTTTTAGGTTTTTGATCTACTCCAAACATATTTGTTTGTTTTTTGTTTTAGTTTTTTTTTTTTTTTTTGCTGTAAAGTTGATCGTTTTTATTTGGGGAATCTACCTGCAGCAGCCTCAAGTGGCCAGCGGAGGAATGTCTGTTTCAATCTCTTGTGCATCAGCTTTTTGAGGTAGAGCTGGAGACTGCTGATATGGTTAGAATTTCATCCTGATCATTCAGGAGTTAATTGTCTGAAATGCATATTAATTGTTATTTGGCTCACAGGGGTCTTCCTGGTGGTACAATGAGGAAACTGCAGAGGATACACTCTAGCCAGACATTCATCAATCATACCCATCATTTACTGTACATTCACACAGAGAAAAATAGAACCCTTCCATCCATCCATCCATCTTCATGTCGCCACAGCGGAATGAACCGCCAACTCTCTGGCATATGTTTTATGTATCATCGCTGGGAGACATTCACACACACTCATTCACACTCATACACTATGGACAATTGTTTTTTATCAATTCTCTTATTCCACATGTCTTTGTTCTTGTGGGGGAAACCGGAGCACCCGGAGTAAACCCACACGATCACGAGGAGAACATGAGAACTCCACACAGAGATACCAACCGACCCAGCCGAGACTCGAACCAGCGACCTTCTTGCTGTGAGACGACCGTGCTACCCACTGCACCACGGTGTCGCTCAAAAATAGAACCTCCAATCCTAATAGTTCCTGTTTCGACTGAAATAGACAAAGAATGCTAACTGAAACAATAACCCATTGAAACAATATTTTCAATAATGCATATGCAAATGCTCCTCGGTGCTTTCTGAGATTTGACTCTAAAAATGTCATCTCAGAAGTCTATGTATGCATTCTATCGTTTCCCTGTAATAATGGTTCAGTGTTGTCAAATTTGAAGAACATTCAGAAGCCAGGGAACAATGCTTATTTTAGCATCACATTTCAGATAGGACTTAAAAGGCTTTTTCATCTCTCCATTTTTAGTCTTGAACAAATGAGCGAATAATCCATATTCGTTTGTCTGGCATAAATTATAATGGGAGCTAATATTAGTACAAACCGATCCATCCTTCCGTGGGGTGGGGTTCTAATGACGGAGACCCGTTTGTGATGCAATGCATCTGATGGATTGCAGAGGACATGAAGAGTTGTGTAAAAGAAATGCGCTGTGGTGAAGCATATCTAAAATACATGATAAAAGTCCCGTTGCACCCCTGCGTGTGCTTGTGAACCAAAATATTCATGCTGTACTTAAAAATCGATGTGTTCTGTTTGGTTCCAGCATGGAGGGGGTAATTACATTCCACATGCATCTTTCACTGCCTTCCCTGCTTTCATCCTTCAGATTCGCACTGCATCAGCAGTTCTTCTGTGTTCTCTAACCAGAGAGAGAAATCAGCCAGGACTTGCTCCATCATTCTGGCCCAATTCTGCCCTGTTACTCTCGACTGTACAGGCATTGGGTGCCCTTGTGTTTTACACCATCTTTTATTCCCTTTCTTTCAGGATTTTCCATCTTGCAAGCCATCATGGAGTCCGCAGTTATGAATAACTGGCAGGTGACCGCACGCTCGGTGGGGAACATTGTGGATCCTCTGGAATACCGGAGAATCATTGAAGAAATGGATCGTCGACAGGAGAAGCGATTCCTCATCGACTGTGAGGTGGAGAGGATCAACAGTATTCTAGAACAGGTACTGTATGTTAAAACACAGTGTTTTAGAAATATGAATCATGTTTTATTAATGATCCCGATGTTCTAAAAAGATGGTGCCACACATTGATTTGAGTTGCTTGCCATTCAATTAGTTTTTATATTTGTTTTTAATTATTTATAGCTCACAAATACATACAGTTTTTTAGGTTTTAAGTTTTAAATGGGTCATGAAATGAGAAAAGTTGTTTTTGTTTGCATATGAGCATCTTACATGTTTAATAATGTTTTTTTTTTGTCCTTCCTGGTAGAGACTAAAGCCAGCCCCTTAATGCTCATTGGCTGATTAGTTAACCAACCAACAGTGCATTCAAATGAGGAGGACTGGCTGAAGATGAAAACAGATTGTAGATTTGTAATTAAAATGAAACATCAGTCTCCGAACTTCCTAACATCCAAAATATATAATAGCAGATTATATTGTCGATTGTATGATGATTATAGGATACGACTCTAGATCATTTGTGAGCTATTACACTTACTGCCACCTTTTAGGGGCCCCCTACCTTAGTTTGCTACCCATTGCTTGAAATAGAGAATTTAATAAATTAATGAAACACTTGCTTGGTACTAAATTTTCCTTCAGTCCTATCCAGAAAGTCTGAAAGAAATATATGAGTTCCACACATTCAGTTTTTCTTTGCAATAAACACACGCCATTCTAGCGTTAAACCTGAAAATGAAAACAAAAAAAGTCTCAGTATGTTTCTAGACCCTTTATTTTTTGCTTTTTAAGTGAGCCAAACGTGTGCTTTTATTCTTTAATAGAAAATTGTTTTGCAAATTTAACATGAAAATTCCTCAAATGTCTCTGGATCATTATTGTCATGTATATTAATTTGTTGTGACAGGGGCCCCTCTATATTTGTTTTACTTAGTCCCCAAAATGACTAAATCCTCCACTTGGAGCTCTAGCTAAACATTGCCAAACGGTTTTTATAGCCTTTCTCAATTTTATTATTGAATTACTGGCAATTTCCTTACTTCCAAACATTTCCGCGATATATATATACATTTCTTATCCTCTTCCTCCAACCCTCTCTTCTGGTGTATCACACTTAGAACTGCAAACCTTGTTGGTTTAATAAGATAAGAAAAAAAAAAAAAATCCTTGAAGTTTATCCGTTGTACCACAGCTTGTATTCTTCTATCTCTGTACTGCAGAACATACCTGAAACTAATCTCTAATTTACTAATCACTAAAATAATTGCTCCGGTGAAAGAATCGGGGGCTTGTAATATAAAATCATCACTGCAGAAATGCTGTGGGAGGCTGCAGACCTCAGTTTTGTGTTATTATTGATTGATAATTTTTCCATCATTCCTCAGCGGTTTGCAGTAGGTGGTAAAACAGTGAGTGTACGTGTGTTTGTGGAAGTAGGGCACAGCGTCCTGTAACAAGGGACCAGCAGGAAAACTAAAAATACTCCCTTCCCTCTCATCCAAAAATACTTCTCTCAAAGGTACTGTTACATTCTCCTTTTCTGGCTGTCTCGTTGACTCTTTGTTTTTTAGTCTCTCGCTCTCTATTTGTTTTTTCTCCACACACTCAGACATGGAGAGAAGCAAATGTGCGCGTCTGTGTCACTGGGAGGTCACGGAGATAATGAAATCCAGAGTTGGATCAATCAGCGCTCAGAGAAAGCTAATCAGAGAGCTGTGCTTTCTGCAGACCGCCTGTCTGCTGCTGTTTGTAAATCAATAGATGTTTGTGTGAGGAGGCTGTGTGGCTATGTGGGTGTGGTAGGGTACAACTTTTATGATGTGCCTAAGAGTCAGCAAGTCTTCACCGACACAGCACTAAAATCTCAAGTGTAGCAGATTTATTCAAGTGCGCGTCCTGAACCATAGATAACAGTCCTATAGTGTTTGGGAAGATGTGGAGGTGGAGAAGATCCACTGTGTCCCACAGCTTCAGTGAGAATGGAGGAACTTTGGATTTTTGGAATGCAGTATTCAAATTCTTGTACTTTTTATGCTTTGAATTGGTTTTTATCTAACCAATCAGTTTATTATGTTTGTATAAAAAAGCAAAACACGTACAACTGGTTCAAATAAAAAGAAAATGTATTTAGAATATATGTATCCTTAAAATAGTAGATCATTTAGCTTAACATGTAGTGAATGAGTGAATGGAATACTTGAATGCTATTAATGTAATTATATAATCTTTTAGGTTTTTGTAAGGTATTATGATTAATAGTACTGATATTTTCACCTTGTATAGCTTGGTTACTTGTATTTCTGTAAGATTATATTTTACTTTATTGGGGTATGACAGTGAAGAGACGGACTGCAGCTTCATCTTGTGTCCATGAACATAGGAATCAAAAAGAATAGTTTGGTTACTATAAAAAACATATTTCCAGAATTATCATTTTGTTTAAGGGGTCATGGCTTTAGAAAACCCTCAACTATAGTTTTTTAGTAATTTCATGTAATTTTGTTAAAGCATTTTCAAGCACTTGTAATTAACCCCCCCTAACTTTGTCTTTCTGAGATCAAGACAACAGGTTGCAGTTTTATCAAAATTGTAATTTGTTTAATCTAAATGTTTGTGATATAATTGGACCTCAGTGAGTAGTGATGAAAAACAAATCCAGTTAATCTCCTCTTTAATATAAACTTTCAGTACTAACATCAAAACTCCCATTTTGCATTCACACACAGTAGTTTTCATTCTTTTAGTTTTGCCTCAATTTATATGTGATTTAAAATACACCAAGACATGGAAGAAGCATTATGATAATATTTTAAAATATCCTTCACGGCTTCTGAATTTCCCCTGGCATTCAATTATACCGTTAGTATAAAAGAAAATCACATTATTTTCCTCCGTCTGTTGGAGCAGTAAAAAAACACAAGGAATGCATCATTCAGCAGTTCTTGATGCCTCTGTTTAATTTCCAGATTTAACTCCCGCTCCTTAGTTTGACGTCATTGTTTACACACTGCACAAGTAAGCAATGCCGACTCAAACTTCTTTCTTTTACTTTCAGGTTTTTCTTTCGGGAAAGAACAGTCGTGGGTATCATTACATTCTGGCTAATCTTGTAAGATCTCCTCTCATCCAATTGACCGCTGCTCTGTTTTCCAGTAACACTTCACTTCTGACTGTTACGTATTGCTGTCTGCAGGGGTTTTCTAACATGAGCTTGGACAAGGTGTTTTCTGGAGGAGCAAACATCACTGGCTTCCAGATCATAAATCCAGAGAGTGCGCTAGTGCAGCAGTTTCTCCAGCGATGGGATCGACTGGACGAGAGAGAGTTTCCTGAATCCAGAAACGTTCCTCTTAAGGTTTTTCCATCTCTGGGCTCATTTTGATGCGAGTCCTCCTCTGATGAATATGTGTGTGGTGTTTAGTTGGATGTGTGCATGTGTAATGTATGCTAATTAGTTAATGTTGCAGCTGTATTAACCATCTCTCATTATTCACCGTCTCTAGCTCTTGTGTCTCTCAAGTGCAATCAAAATCAACAGCTCTTATTTTAATAGACAATTAACATTCTAACGATCAAAGATTCAACCATGCACATTATTCTTTTATTTATTATTAGGTCTTGTCGCCTCATATAATTAAATTGAAAATGTTAAGCCCTAACTGTATACTCCATCATTGAGTTGAATGATAATAGCTCATTTATAACAATGCCAGAAGCCAGAAGACTGTCGTGTGATTCCTGACACCTAGATTTGATTCCCTGCTCAAAATCCTTCTCTTTTTGGTGTTTGTGATCTCCACTGGGCTGTCTTCAGTCGTATCGTCACAATCCATCATTCTCAGTGGAAGTGGGATTACATTCAACCTCATCCATGCTGGTCATGGAGGCAAGGCTCAATTTTAGGCCCGCTCCACTTTAATATCTACATGATATCCTCATGAGATATGATCAGAAAGCACAATATGTGTTAACACAGATTACACACTGCTGGAAACCTGGCCAAAAAAAAGCAGACTAACCAGAAAGCGGATTCGCTTTTCTGCCGCCAGAATCAGCTCACAGAATGCACAAAAACCCTCTAAATGTCATTATAAAAGCACTTGACTAGGCAAAATATGAGTCCTAATTTCATAGATACTTCAGAATAGTCCTTTTCTTTAGTCTTTCTCTTGTTTGTATTTATGCTGAAAAAGGAATGCATCTTTGCAGCTTGATTTAAGGCCTTTTGTTTTATTAGCAGAAATGTGGTGGATTGTACCGTATTACTGATTTAAGTGTACACTGTATCCATGTACTAAACCCTTTTTGACTTTGTCTTGTCTGGTTCAGTACACCTCTGCTCTGACTCATGATGCCATCCTGGTGATAGCCGAGGCGTTTCGCTATCTGAGACGGCAGCGAGTTGATATTTCCCGTCGAGGGAGTGCGGGCGATTGCCTTGCCAACCCGGCCGTCCCGTGGAGCCAGGGAATCGACATTGAGAGAGCTCTCAAAATGGTAGGACATGCTGCGTCTCAGATTCGGGTGGTGCTAGAGGGAACCTGGCACGTGAAGAGGGGGGATTGAGGTGCAGGGGATGCTTGAGCAAAGTGTCCCAAAGTGGCCTTATGGATCACTCATAAAAATAACGTTAATGAGATCATAATACAAAAAGATTTTTTTATATTGTATAATTTTATATATATATATATATATATATATATATATATATATATATATATATATATATATATATATATATACATTGAATTGACATAGTAATATATTACAAAACTATTTTATAATGAAAAATTTCATTTTGTAGTCTCTGTCAGTTAAGCGGCAATAGTAGCAAAGCTTTTCAGTCACCTGATGCTGAGAAATATAGGTCTGAACCATAGAACAGAAGTCCCATCACGTCACAATAATTGTGTGCCAACAATTTCTTCTGTCAAAAGAACTACTGAGCAGATGCTGATAATCCTGGCAATTCTAACCACTTTCAGCAGCTCAGCGGAGGAAATAGTTCTGTGGTACCTCAAGCTACGAATGCTTCATTTTACGGAAAACTCTAAATATTCTTCACATGGCCTTTCGTATCTTGTTTCTTGATACAAAAAAAAAAGTCAAGATACGAAAAACACATATGAGAAATACATATTTGACATTTGAATTTCGAGCGGAAGACAACACTGGGCAGTCAACGTGCCATTAAATGTTCTGCTCTCCTATTGGTCAGTTTCTGCCCTGATGCTGTGTGTTCATGCGTAGTATTCTGCTCTCCTATTGGTCACCCATGACATCTTCCCGGAAGAGCTCTCCCTCTCTTCATGCACACTTTTGGTTTCGTTTTTGTGTCTTAAATTCGTGACTATTTTCGTGTTGCTTTTTTGGCAAAGTGTATTTTATGACCATGGCCCTCCCCCTCCAACACTTCTCCACATCGCCTCACTCGGTAAGGGTCATTATTTTATTCGGTTTTTATTGTTTTATTATTATGTGTTAGGTTTATAATGAGTACTTTTAAAGATTGAAGAATCCTAGTTTATTTTTCTCTGGTTTTCCATGTTATTTTCTATTTTTTGTAGTTATTTTCTTGCTTTGACGTATGAAAAGTTCAGCAAACGAAAGCCACCCCGGAACCGATTAATTTCGTATCTTGAGCTATCACTGTAATATTACACCGATTGGAAGTGAACTGAAATGTGTCATAAACTACTTTCAAAGATAGTTGTGAATGTGCTCTGAATGAAGACGTGTATCAATGAAAATCCCAAAACCATCTTCTGAACCTGCTAAAAACCTGCAAAAAAATCCTCTTATGCCTAAAAAATGGTCTTATTTGATATTTCTTCTCATGGTGTCAAAACTAAAGTATTAACACAGGCAACTATGTTTTTTAATGACCTATTTTAACAATTTTCTTTTACGTGATTAGTTAGGGCTAGTTCAACATCTCTATCATCTCTATCTAATAACTGACACATGAAGCCCTCATGCATTGAAAAAAAATAATTCTGCTTATAGTTTCAGCCTTTTATTCATGTAGCGGATCATTAAAGAAATAATAAATAAGAAAAAAAAACAGAATTTCAAAGTCAGGATTGCTGAATGATAAAAGTTATCAGACTGTCTGAGAAAGCATTAGGTCAGCTGCTCTTCTGAGGGTTTAGCAACTGTCTAAATCAAAAGAAAGAGTGAGCTGCTCTGATTTTTTGTTCTGATGAAGTTCAGCGACTCTCACAGAATAACATTTTATTCTGAAACTGGTTTCCTCGCAGCAGTTATTTAGAAGAATCCCTGGGTAAGAAATACCTGAAACACTTTTTGAGTACTAAACATTGACTAGTTAAATAACTAGTTCTGCAAGCACATGCACACCATTAGCAATAAATTGTGTTTAACCATGATAAATCCGTAAAATGTTGGCCTTTTATTTATTATAATTACATTAAGACAAAATCTTTTGGACTTTTCTTGTTGTAATCAGTTTTTGGGAACTAGTTTTTCTAGTTTGATTTATGATGGCACAAGTGTACGCGTGTGTAGATGGAAGAAGATGTAACCCCTGAGAGCTGCAAGCCTTAGAACCACCCTGTCTGAGCTCTTAAAAGTCAACTTTTGTGTGAATGTGTGCGCATTTTTTACACAGCTATGCATTTTAAAAGATGTTATTTTTCCTGCTGTTAATGTGACACCAACATTTTCTGTAGTCTTGTTTAATTCTTGTTGTGCTTGTTCTTTTGTGGCTGAAACTGTTCCTGTGTGCTCTGCTTCTGCAGGTTCAGGTTCAAGGAATGACAGGAAATATTCAGTTCGACTCATTCGGCCGGCGCTCAAATTACACCATTGATGTTTATGAAATGAAGCCGGGTGGCGCAAGAAAGGTGAGGGACTCTGGAAGAACACTGTCTATAACTGAACACAGTATCTCTCAGAGTGCAACCACAAGTAACTTTAGAGAAACAAGTAGGTGCACAAGATGTTCTCCATCCATTTTGGATGTCTGTTCATGGAAGGTTTTTGCAATAGTGTTCGACACAAAGATCTATTTAACTTTAGAGACTACTAATGATGAGTTGCAAGAAAGGGACCTTTAAGGCTTTTTCACATTAGACATGACGTTCATGCATAATTAGTTCAAAATTATTTTTCAAAGCATAACCAAAGCCTTTAACCAAAGGCAGGCCTAGGCTGATTGGTACCCCAATCACCCCCACTCAATTTTTCCGCATTATTGCTTTATATGTTTTTAAATATATGTTTAATTTTTATATTTTGAATATCATAGAAATTTGTTAAGCCATATGCACTTGGAAAATCATTCCCTTTAGCCATCTCATGGTGACTATAGTTCCCCAGATTACTTAAAATTCTTGCACATTGAGGAAAATTGTTTTGCACCTCTTAAACAGGAGCGAACCACATTTTCACTTGTTACCCTACTGGCCACTTTATTAGGTACACCTTTTCAGGTGCGCGGTACATAAATCCCACAGTGGGCTGGCAGACCCCCAGCGCATCCGAACATCTAGATGTGTTCAAGAGGACTTGCTGAAGTTCAAATGCAGCATTAGAAAGAAGAAAATAGATTTAAGTGGCTTTGAGCAGAGAACACAGACTAGGCTAGTCTTGGTATTTCAGTGGTATTTTGTATTTTTCTTGCTAAAACATCTTAATGGTTCACAGTCAGTAAAAGAGAGAAACCTCAGTTTTTTGTAGCTTGACCATGTTGTGGTCAGAGCAGGGTTTCCGGGGTGTCCTAAAAAGTCTTAAATTACTGTTTAAGGTCTTGAATAATTTTTCACACGTTTATGTAAATCTCATTTAATATTTGATATGGGTTGTTTGGGGTTGCCAGAGGTTGAGAAAACCTTCTTAAATGCTCAAAACATATAACTGATGATGTTTATGATATAGGTCTTGAGCATTATTCTTAAATGTCTTGTAAAGGTCTCAAAAAGTCTTAAATTGGATCTTATGAAACCTGCAGAACCTCTGGATCAGAGGAGCATTGGACGGACTGCTTAAATTGTTTAGAAAGGCAACAGGAGCTTGAATACTCAATAATCATTACAACTAAGATATGCAGAGACCAACCCTGAATTCAACAGGATGACTTTACATGAAAATTGAATCTCAGATTTGTTTGGACAAAAATATTTTATAGTAAAGTATATTTATTAGCAAAGTAATTATTTTTCTAAAATTAAAAAAACTTAAAAAAAAAAATACCCAGAAGCTCTCAAGTAGATAAAAGCAAAGTATTGCTTTTATCTTAACAAACTACTATAACCTGACTTTTTTGGACTACAAATTTAAAAAAATTACACATTAGTTTTTATGTAGTTGCTCTCTTGTTTAGCCTCCAGCGTCACACACCTCTCTTTCAGATATCGGGTACTGTTCTAGGTGCTTGTAGAAATTTTTTGCACTTCTTTTATCAGCTGCCACTATCTTCAAACATTTTTTACAGCAGGGGTTGTGATGTGTAATGTCTGAAGAAGCAAACACCCAACGTTTCAGACAAAAGAAGAAACTGCGCCTCTCTTGAGAACAATTTCTTAGATCTGTCCGCACACGCAGTGATGTTGTTCGTTGTATATCTCACACATGAATTGCTGAATTAAAGGAGTGTATTGCAGAACAACAGAAACTCACTGGCCATACTAAAGGAAAACGGTAAGAAAAAAGGAGGACAACGGTAGCCTGGAGGTGCACACCCTGAAAGCATGCAAGAGTCAAACTCAATACTTCAAAAGTGTATCTAATAAAGTGGCCATTGAACAATTGAACATACGGGATAAATGTGAGCATATCTTTGCATCTGGAGCATTTTATTTTGTCATTCATTTTGCCTCAGATTTTTGTCTTTTGATTAATCATTGATCAAGGAACATAACTTTTTTTTTAGCCCCTTATTGTCACCTTCTCCAGATGCTCTATCTCCTGACTCACTCGCTCCATTACTGTATTCATGATAATTCGGGAGTGTGATCGATCTCTTCTATTTATGCCGTTGCTCTTTCTGTCCCTCACAGATCGGCTACTGGAACGAATATGAGAAGTTTGTTTACATAGTGGAGCAGCAGGTTACCAACGAGTCCTCCTCTGTGGAAAACAGAACCATTGTGGTCACTACTATTATGGTACACTATCTAAAAGCTGCCTTTCAATCTGTCCAACCATGGTCCTTCTGCCTTCTCAGGTTTAATGCGGTGCATTGCATCCTGGGGAGGCAGAACGTTTGTCTGTTTTGCTTTGCACTCACTCACTACACGTTGTAACAGTCGAGCACGGTAGAGTGTTTCAACTGTATCCGTGTGAGTGCCAAAGCATTTTCAGTTCATTTCCGGTGGCCTGTGGTAGCAGTGACATCACAATTCTGGTATGAATAGGTTAGACTCTCCCTCTCTCTGCTTCTTTCTCTTCGCCGAACGTAAGTACTTATCGACGGATGTGCCAGACGGATGAAAATGACCGATTACTTGAAATCACACGCACACAAAACTTGGCTGACGGTTTTCTCACTAACTGCTGGGTTTGATTAACAATTAGGAACAGGAAATTAAGAAAAAGCATCATCAAAGTTATAGAATCCAACAATGCTACCATTAGTTCCTGTTTTTAATTTCCAGCTGTCCAATTCACAAGCTGCTCTTAATATGAATTTCTCAAGCGATCTATGAGAGAGGGTGAAGGTGTTTGATAATATTTGCCAGCATTTTGTATAAATTATTCCAGTATTACAACAAAATAAAAAAACCTGTCATTGAGCTGCCGTTTTGTTGTAGAGATCAATAATATCTTGTTCAGATTATATTAAAATCACTCTGGGTTTTAACACAAATCCACATCAAACTGATCACAGACAAGTTATTAGTCTTTAGGGTTCCCGGTTTGATAACCCACCTCTATCATTGTGTTTATTTTTATATTTGTATTTTGCGCCATTTTCTCCCCCTGTCATTCTCTCAAGAGATAACAAATGATAAAAAAATGTTTTATTAACATTACACAGAGATTAGTTTGCAGGTAGGTCAAATGGTATAGTTTGTCTGCGTCTAATTGCCAGAGAATTAATTTATTCTCTGGAGTAAGGAACTGGAACCATATTTTCACTCTGGACCCTGAATGCTGAACACATAAGTCTCAAGTTTATCTGTTGAGCTCAACTCAAACCTCGACTCTTTATTCAATCACGAAAGTTCGATGTTGATTGTACTCGTTTCGGTCAACACAATTGATCTAAACGTGACCGAAAGCGGGCCAGATAGATTTCATCCAGCAGCTCCATAAGTTGCTCTGGTTGCATCACACAGAGGAAGGGTTTTTTTTTTTTTTTTACGAACGAGTCACTAAAAAAAATGTAATGCGTACTATAAGAGAACCAATGATTTTTTTTGACCCTACATGTGTTTAAACCTGATTTTGGAGACCTACGAAATCAAACAAAGAACTTTTCAAAATCACAGTAGGGGCATTTTAAAGTAATTTACAAAAAATCGATAATAGTGACTCTTTAAACAATTAGACCAACCCTCTAGACTACACGAGCTTAGAGTCAAGAAAGGCCCTATATAAAGAGCTACAGTCCAACTGCAAAGGTCAACCACTTTAAAAACCTTTCCTTAATGGCCAGAGTTAAACCTACACATACCATACTTGGGATTTTAAATGCAAATCCTAAATGAATGAATCCAGATGTATCTGAAGGAATGATCCCATCAAATACACCATTCATACCGTTTTCAACTCTATTGTTTATCTTCTCCAATTATCTTCTATTGAGAGCAAAGAGCAAGGTGTTTATTGAAATGTAAGCCATGTGGTGGTCAGGTATCGGTTTTCACACATTTAATTGTGTCCTTAATTTAACCCATCTAGTTGGCACAGCAGTGTGTAGTGAACACACACATGCACAACATGAGTGTACACTCAGAGCAGTGGGCACCCATGGTTTCTTGCCTGCGGGATTAATTGGTAAGAGGACGCCTTGCTCAAGGGCACACTCATCGTTCTCTCAGAGGTTTCAGTGGTCCATCCCCTGTTGTTAGAACTAATTAGAAATGCAAACCTTAAACTAGAGCATTTCGAGTGCAGCATGTGCCAGGTTGTGCACGTGGAAACGTTTTGCCTACTGGACATGTTATGCTGGGTGTCTAAATGCGTTAAAGCAAACACGCTCTAATTGAAAGGAACGCTGGAAGTGAATGGACTGGAGCTGTACAGTGATTACAGCCGGGCTAAAAAGAGTTTCATAATTATATCCTCGTAATGAAGAACTCTGAGATCTTGAGGGTGGGGTGTTGGGGCAGAAGAAAGGACTGAGATGAAGCTGAATGAATATTAATTAAAGGTTGAATAGGCTAATTAATCTTTTGAATAATGCATAACCTCAAGGTCACCGAAACAGAATCTTAGTTGGGAAATAGGAGTGCACGGCATCAACATCTTGGTGAACGTTCACACACCAGTTAGAATGACAAAAATAGGACCTGCCTAAACGTAAAAGTCTTAGTCCAGTACACCCTCAGTTTATCTTTTGAAAGGTACGCCTCTTTCTGACTCTACCTATGATTCTCTCATAAGTAGATACAGAAGTGGGATTAAATAAGGTTAATTTAATAGTCTCCGTCTGTTAACCGTAATACAGTTAAAGCTGTTTTTCTTCAGCCTTTCCTGACGGAGGTTTTGAGATTCCTTTAGCCTGTTTTAAGTAGTCAGATTAAAAGCACACGTGAGAAAACCTCAGCCGCCCTCTTTAACCTTCCTGCATGACGCGTATGAGTTTTCTAAAACTCCCATCCCCTTGCTTGCTGTAGACTGACACTTAACTAATGAGAAGACCTGTAAGTTCACCTTTCTGTCGGCTCTTTCCTTCTCTATCAACTATGAGATGTCAGAGGGCATAGCTGAGAAGCACCAAACTTAAGCCCATTTTAATCCCAAACTAATCTTCCTCAGAGCCACTGTTCTATTCCAATGCATGTTTAGCATATCTTATGCTTTTGTACTAATACATACACTATATTGCCAAAAGTATTTGGAATCAGGTGTTCCAATCGGCTTCATGGACACAGATGTATATAATCGAGCAGCTTGCCTCACCGCCTGTTCGTGAAAAAATGCTATTTGTGAAAAAAAACGGGTCGCTCTCAGGAGCTCGGCGAATTCTAAGGTAACTGCACACTGAGCTTCGAAACTTTCTTTGTGTGAACTAACGCTGTGTTTTTTCCGGCAAATTCGCACATTGCTCAAATCTTGCACATTGTATTGCGTACAGTTCACAAAAACACAGAAACAAGCGCAGGTGCAAATTTGCCTCTTCAAGCAGCGATGAGGATGAGGATGGTGATGATGAGGATGATGATGGTGCATTCATGTGTTTCAGTGTATTTAAGCACAGATAGGAACCCTGTGAATCCATTTCAAACAGGTGGTAGCTTGTTAGCGTCAGAGTATCTTTGTAGTTTGGAATTAAAACAATTGCATCCAGTTTGCCAAAATCTTCTGCAATCCTAATCCTACAATCCTATAATCCTAAAGTATTTGTTCTAAACTCTTTATATAGATTAAAACCATTTGAGATATAAAAATCTGCTCACAATTTAGCATCATCAATGTCTTGAGTTGCTTTAAGCCGATTTTGGAGGATGCTGGCAAAAATTGTATGAGAAGTATTTAAAATGATCAAATATTTGAACCCCAAAACTCTTAGTGAGGTACACAGCATAAAGACGTTACCAACTTTCTTCAGAGTCAATCACTACAGACCACCAAATTTCATTTGTCTCAAAAACAGTACACAGAGAGGTTATATTAATGAGATACCATGGCAGAACAGCTGCGATACAAAGCCACTGGACTGTAGAGCAGTGGAGACACATTCTCTGGAGTGACCAATCGTGCTTCTTCATCTTAAAATCTGATGGATTAGTCTGGGTTTGAATGATGCTAGTTTCACGATATTTGCCTAATATTATGTATGGTGGATGCAGGATTATAGTGTGGGGTTTTTGAGAAGCTGGGTTTGTCCTCTTTAGTTTCTGTGAAAGTAACTCTGAACGCACCTTGAAATCTTGGATATTTCCATGCTACTAACTTTGTGGGAACAGCTTGGAGCCGGCGTCTTCCTCTTCCAACAAGACTGTGCATCAGCGCACAAAGCAATCTCTATAAAGACATGGTTGAGAAAGCAAGGTCTGGATGAACCCAATGAATTTGAGAGGAAACTGAGAGCCAGTCCTAATTCCACCTCAAAAGTATGATTCTGGAACAACGGTCAAACTTCCCCATGAACACACTCCTAAACCTTGTAGACAGCCTTGCCAGAAGAGTTGAAGCTGTTGAAGCTGAAAAAGATCTGTTGACTTCATATTAAACACCATGGATTAGGAATGGGAAATTCACAAGTGGATGAATACTTTTGGCAATACAGTGTACAGATAATAACACAGAAAAATATAACGGAATGCTTGTTGACTAACCAATGATTGTAAGTGTGTTTGTGTGGTCTGGGTTGAAAGCCAGCTAAACCTCATTTGATCTGGTTAACAGGAAGCACCGTATGTAATGTACAAGAGGAATTATATGCAGATGGAAGGCAATGACCGCTATGAGGGCTACTGTGTAGACTTGGCGTCTGAAATCGCTAAGCACGTGGGCATTAGATATAAACTGTCCATCGTGGCTGATGGAAAATATGGAGCACGCGACCCTGAGACCAAGACCTGGAACGGCATGGTGGGGGAGTTGGTGTATGGGGTGAGTGATGGGAGGAGTTCAGTTTCCATGCTGAAAGAGAGGGGCTTTGTGAAGCCAGCCACACTGAGGAGGCTCCTTCGAAAATCACTGATAGCTGTGTCAAAATAAAAGTCAGAGAACAGCTTGTGTTAAGTGACTTAATTTGACATGGTACTCTGCAAAAAAACTGTAGAAATCTTGGACTAAAAAGATGTCTTGCATGAAATGAAATGCTTAATTGAACCATTTATTTGCTTGAATGGACACTTATAACATAAAACAAGAAATGTCAAGGTGTATAGTAATTTCAAGAATATTAAGTACATCTGTTTTAAGAAATCACTGTTAAGGTAGCAAAGGATGGCGTTGATTTCCCTATAAATTAAGAATCTATTTGAGTGTAGAATTATGCAAATTATGAATGCAATATTTTAAAATTGGTGAGGACAATGTTGTAGTCCCACTTTTATTTTCAGTCTCTAAAATTGCCATGTGACTCTATATGTTGGGTGAACTGCATGAATTTGATTCAGACAAGCAGTGGTTGGAATTTTAACCCACTAACCAATGGTTTATGTTAATTGTACGCCTACATTTGGCATGAAGCTACATTAGCATAGCAATTTATGGGCCTTATGCATAAAAGAAGCACACAAACTGCATTCTTATTAATATTGTAGCAAGACTGTTTACTGTTTCTATGCAAAACTCAACTCAGAAACATCTTGAAAGCCTCATTATAATAAACAGCAACAGTGGACGAGTGATCTATTATCAAGAGACCTGTGCTCAAATCCTTCTGATAACAACAATAGAACTTTTTGCTCAGATGTATATTTACAGTATATACAATGCTAAGATCTAGATAAATTTTCTTACATTTTGTTCTTGCTCCAGCTTTTTTTTTTACCGCTCTTCTTTCAAGAATTTCCACCACGTTTGCATACTCTACTGGCATTTATTTTGTAATATCTATTGGCTATATTTGGTATGTAAAAAAATATTTTTTTGCAGTGTTAAGTGATTTTTAAAGGATTTATCTCAAGTCTCCTGGTGTGGCTGACATCACCCAAGTCTTTGGTCATGGTCAGTGTTTTCATTCATAGAGAAAGTTCTAAATGTGCTGAGGCACAGGGACTGAAGGAGCCAATCGGAACCATTTCACAACCATTTCAATTTTGCATGAAGTTTGCACAAGTATGTTTTTGTCTGTGTGTTGTTTTTGTTATTCCATTTAAACATATGCTGAAAATATATGACGTGTCATTTGAGAAGGTAAGGAAATTTTAACTGCTTTGCTTGAATTTTTGTATGTTTATGAAAATAAGTATACGCAGCGTATTGTAAGGCATTGTCAACTTTTCGCTGTATTTGCCAGAATTTCTTTTAAACACTTCTTTTAAACACAAACAATCTTCAGCCCAAATAATTAGTTTTGCTATTTTATTTTCATCCATTTATGGTATTGTTACTTTTTTGTACTGTTATATACTTGTTATTATTTTATTACTGTAGTTTGTTTAAGTAATTTTATTATTTTAATTTTATTGTTATTTAATGTTATTATTTTATTTATCTTTCATTATTATTATTAGTAGTAGTAGTAATTGTTGTAATATTAATGCAATATGTATTTATTCATGATTAAGATCTGCTGTATTTTTTGAGTATTGCTCCTGATAACGGTCACCAGCAGATTAAATATGGCTAGAAGTGGCACTTTTCCGAACCTACCGCAATTACTGATAAATCACCCTTATGGTAAGGTCACACCGTTACTGTAATATTGAAATCTCTACAGAAAACTACTCACCTTTGAAAGAAAGCGCCTTTGAAAAGTATCGCATTACACAACACTACATAAAATGTATCTCGCATCGTATAACTGCATTGATCGTGAGCCGCAGATCAAAAGTCTATTCCAAACCATTCATTTCTCATTTCCACATCACTTGGACAGTAGTAGACAACATGTAGTAGTCGAGTAGTAGTCTCATCTTCATAGCTGTTTAGTGTTCTCTAGTTTGATGAGCTGAGGCTGACTATGCTCCATGTTTCCAGCGAGCAGATATAGCTGTGGCCCCTCTCACGATCACCCTCGTCCGTGAGGAGGTGATCGATTTCTCCAAGCCCTTCATGAGTCTGGGCATTTCCATCATGATCAAGAAGCCGCAGAAGTCCAAACCAGGAGTCTTCTCTTTCTTGGACCCTCTGGCCTACGAGATCTGGATGTGCATCGTCTTCGCTTACATCGGCGTGAGCGTGGTTCTCTTCCTGGTGAGTCGCTTCAGTCCCTACGAGTGGCACCTGGATGAGAACGAAGAAGTGAAGGATCCGCAGACGCCGCCGGATCCGCCCAATGACTTCGGCATCTTTAACAGTCTGTGGTTCTCGCTTGGAGCTTTCATGCAGCAAGGATGTGATATCTCACCAAGGTTGGTTGATTGTGTAGTAAGTTTATGTCTCTCCATTCTCATCTTCCTCTCATCTTTGCATTTTATGGTCGTCTCGTCTTTCATGGTGCATATATGTTATTCTACTTGGGATGTGTCCCTTTTTAAAAGCTTAACAGATTTTATCTTCATATCTCATACTACATTTCAATCTTTCACTCATTATTCACAGTGTTATCTCTACAATGGCCCCTAATTCTCCTCTTTTTCTTTGTAGAATCGGTGGTTCTCAATTGTTGATGCTCTAAAACAAGGATGCCAAATATCACAGAGCCAAAAATTCATGTGCTATTACAGGGTTTCAGCAGGGTCTTAAAAGGTCTTTAAAAGTCTTAAATTCACGGTTCTAGGTTTTAAATAACTTTTA
Organism: Danionella dracula; assembly: GCA_900490495.1. NCBI lineage: Eukaryota > Metazoa > Chordata > Actinopteri > Cypriniformes > Danionidae > Danionella > Danionella dracula. Next base: position 667,250 of record UELW01000389.1, read on the forward strand.
CATGTTTTATTTTTCTGATGTCTATGTAATGCTCATTTGATAGATGTTTTTTGATTGCTTGGGGTTGCCTGAGACTAAGAAAATGTGGATAAATCCCAAAAACCATAAAAGTTGATTGGCAGAGTTTGACAAAACATTTTCTTAAGTTCTCAAAAACTAAAAAAAGTTATGTTTATTGTTGCCATATTTTGAGAAAATGCTTGTGAAAATTAGTTGTTTTCTTTCTTATTGTTCATTTGAAAATTAGGGATTCGGGTTTCTAAATTTTGATAAATTCAACCTAATTAGTTCAGGCACAAAGTTAACATACATTCTATTAAACTAACTTTAATATTGCCGTAGCAATACCTTACCTTTAACCAAAAACCTCACAAACCTTACATTTTACCCAAAAACAAGAAATAGCGCATCAGTCATTTCTCTAAGAATACAAAGAGCACATTTTTCATTTAAATCAAAGTCTGTTGATTAAAATAACCTGTTCAATCATCTCTCCTGAGAATACACTTTTCTTTAAAAGCACCTTTTACTCCTTGTTTTATATTATTTTATTTGAATCCTGAGGATCCTCTCCTCAATGCGTACTTGTTAAAAACGGTTCTTTGGAGCTCTGAGGGGTCCCAGCACTCAGGACCCTGGTTCTGCCTGCGCAGACCTTTGCTTCCATCAAATAGCAACCAAGTATTAGATGCACTGTAATCGTAAGACATTAATTTTAAGACATAATTTTATAAACTTAAACTGAAAATATCTTTATTTTTACAGATCATCTGAAGTCTTTCAGATATCAAAAGATCTTTAATCATTCAGCAGCAACATTATTTGATCTGTGAGTCATTAATGGAGCAATGAGGATCAGTTCTGATAACAGAAAATAAATGCAGTGTAAAAATACTGTTTATTTTCTATACACATTCACACTTGGTGTGAGTTACTTGCAGCCCCAGATTGAAAATCTAATTTAATCATTGAATAGTACACTTCATTGCTTCACATCATGACTTCTGATAAAAGCTTATTATTTGAGCTTAAATCCGGGTATAAAAATAAAGCCATTATTTTGCAGAGTCCTGTAAACTCTGTAATGAATTTTTGATTACTTGTTTATATTTGTCCCATATAGCTTCTGAATAGCTTATTTTGTTTCGTTTAATAGAGTTATTAGAAATAACTAGATTAGAATACATAACAATAAAAACAGGAGATCTAAATAGAAACTCTGTTGACCGTCACTTTGAGAACCACTGATTGAAGTGACGCTGGCCAGTGCACACCATCTAAAATAATTTATATTCACCATGCGTTGACTGTAAAATGTTCAGATTCTCTCTCTTTCACTCTCTTTCTCTCTTTCTTGGAGGGCTACCGTGTTCTTGCTGCATGTCTCTATTTTACTGTCAGCAGCTTGGTGTTTATAAACTGTTTCAGTGGAGGCGTGTCAGCCCTCGTCATTCGACCCATCCTCTGTCTCTTCATTCGTCCGTCTTACATTTTTCTCACCTGCAATCACTCGGTACATTCCGCATGGATTCTTATGGATCATTCTTTGACTCCATTCTCACTTCTGCTCTCTCTCTCGAGACAGACCTGTCAAAACATTCATTGTTTTATCATTCTGTGAGAAACCTCAACGTTTTTGGCAGTAATACCCTTAATGCAAAATGACTTACCGTTTTAAGAGGATTTGTTGGTTCTCCCATCGTCTCTGCATGTCCCTCCTCCTCCTGTCTTCCTGTCTCTCTCGCTCCCCGTCTCTTTCTCAGGTCTCTGTCTGGGCGTATCGTTGGTGGAGTGTGGTGGTTCTTCACGCTGATCATCATTTCATCCTATACGGCCAATCTGGCAGCTTTCCTGACAGTGGAGAGAATGGTTTCTCCTATCGAGAGCGCAGAAGATCTGGCCAAACAGACAGAGATCGCCTATGGGACGCTCGACTCGGGCTCCACAAAAGAGTTCTTCCGGGTGAGACACCTCTCTCTGAAATTAAATCTAGTCGACAGTTGCAAATTCAGAAAACACGTGAGCAACTGAGAAAACGTAATAATAATTTCGAGAACACGGCGTAAATTTGGCCAAAATGAAAAGTGATTGTATAATATGAGAGCCAACAACTTAGAGCTGATTGAATGAGACTTCTGACAATCAAAACTAAATAGAAGTGACTTTACAGTCTGTCAAACGGAATAGTTGGAATGAAGAGAGCATCAACTAATTATAGACGTTGTTAAAGTGTTAGAATAAAGTGATAGAATGTATCGCCCCTTTTGTGTGATACAGTACAATGCTGTTCCAGAGGAAGGAAGGCACCTATAGAGAAGAGTTTCTGTTTCTCTGACGGTAATGTTCTCTGGCGGACAGATGGATATCTGACAAAGACGTCACCATTGACGTGTGACCTTAAGTTATGAAAAAATAAACCCCTTAGACACTGTTTTCATGGGAGGAGGCCATGTACACAGAAGAAACTCAGGTGAATATAAATAAAATAGAATAGAAATAAAACAGATGAGGTGAGGAGAGGAAATGAGAGCAGAGGACCAAGGATAGACCAAGACAAGAGATGTAATAAGAGAAGAGATGGGGAGAAAAGAAGAGGAGAGAGGAATTAAAAGGAGAGAAGAAGAGAGAAGAGGAAATAAGGGAAAAGATGGGAGAAAAGAAGAGGAGAGAGGAAATTAAAGGAGAGAAGATGAGAGCAGAGAAGAAGAGAGAAGAGGAAATAAGGGAAAAGATGGGGAGAAAAGAAGAGGAGAGAGGAAATAAAAGGAGAGAAGTTGAGAGAAGAGGAAATAAGGGAAAAGATGGGGAGAAAAGAAGAGAAGGGAGGAAATAAAAGGAGAGAAGTTGAGAGAAGAGGAAATAAGGGAAAAGATGGGAGAAAAGAAGAGAAGGGAGGAAATAAAAGGAGAGAAGAAGAGAGAAGAGGAAATAAGGGAAAAGATGGGAGAAAAGAAGAGGAGAGAGGAAATAAAGGAGAGAAGATGAGAGAAGAGGAAATAAGGGAAAAGATGGGAGAAAAGAAGAGGAGAGAGGAAATAAAAGGAGAGAAGATGAGAGAAGAGGAAATAAGGGAAAAGATGGGAGAAAAGAAGAGGAGAGAGGAAATAAAAGGAGAGAAGATGAGAGAAGAGGAAATAAGGGAAAAGATGGGAGAAAAGAAGAGGAGAGAGGAAATAAAAGGAGAGAAGAGAGGAAGAGGAAATAAGGGAAAAGAGGGGAGAAAAGAAGAGGAGAGAGGAAATAAAAGGAGAGAGATGAGAGAGAGAAGAGGAAAAAAGGGAAAAGATGGGGAGAGAAAAGAAGAGGAGAGAGGAAATAAAAGGAGAGAAGATGAGAGAGAGGAAAATAAGGGAAAAGATGGGAGAAAAGAAGAGAAGGGAGGAAATAAAAGGAGAGAAGAAGAGAGAAGAGGAAATAAGGGAAAAGATGGGAGAAAAGAAGAGAAGGGAGGAAATAAAAGGAGAGAAGAAGAGAGAAGAGGAAATAAGGGAAAAGATGGGAGAAAAGAAGAGGAGAGAGGAAAAAAAGGGAGAAGATGAGAAGAGGAAATAAGGGAAAAGATGGGAGAAAAGAAGAGGAGAGAGGAAATAAAGGAGAGAAGATGAGAGAAGAGGAAAAAGGGGAAAAGAGGGAGAGAAAAAGAAGAGGAGAGAGGAAATAAAAGGAGAGAATATGAGAGAAGAGAAATAAGGGAAAAGATGAGAAAAGAAGAGGAGAGAGGAAATAAAAGGAGAGAAGATGAGAGAAGAGGAAATAAGGGAAAAGATGGGGAGAAAAGAAGAGGAGAGAGGAAATAAAAGGAGAGAAGATGAGAGAAGAGGAAATAAGGGAAAAGATGGGAGAAAAGAAGAGGGAGAGAGGAAATAAAGGAGAGAAGATGAGAGAAGAGGAAATAAGGGAAAAGATGGGGAGAAAAGAAGAGGAGAGAGGAAATAAAAGGAGAGAAGATGAGAGAAGAGGAAATAAGGGAAAAGATGGGGAGAAAAGAAGAGGAGAGAGGAAATAAAAGGAGAGAAGATGGAGAAGAGGAAATAAGGGAAAAGATGGGAGAAAAGAAGAGGAGAGAGGAAATAAAAGGAGAGAAGATGAGAGAAGAGGAAATAAGGGAAAAGATGGGGAGAAAAGAAGAGGAGAGAGGAAATAAAAGGAGAGAAGATGAGAGAAGAGGAAATAAGGGAAAAGATGGGAGAAAAGAAGAGAGAGGAAATAAAAGGAGAGAAGATGAGAGAAGAGGAAATAAGGGAAAAGATGGGGAGAAAAGAAGAGGAGAGAGGAAATAAAAGGAGAGAAGTTGAGAGCAGAGAAGAAGAGATGAAATAAGAGAAAAGATGAGAAGAGAGGAAATAAAAGGAGATGAGAGGAGAGAAGATTAGAGCAGAATAGGTGAAAGCAGAAGAGAAAATAGTAGAAAAGAGGAAAGGAGAGGAGATGAGGAGAGCAGAGGAGTAGGGAAGAGAGGAGCGCTAAAAAAGGAAATGAAATAAGGAGATGAGGAAAGGAAAGGAAATGAGAGGAGGAGTTGAGAGCAAAAGAGAGATGAGATGAAATGAGAGGAGAGGAGAGGACATAAAATAAATTAGAGGAGAGCAAACACTAATTTTCCTCTTGTACTACAATACTGGTAAAGATATGCAGAATTGTGCAAGAATAGTTTGAAAGGCACCTATAGAGAAGAGTTTCTGTTTCTCTGACGGTAATGTTCTCTGGCAGACAGATGGATATCTGACAAAGACGTCACCATTGATGTGTGACCTTAAGCGATGAAAAAATAAATCTCAGTTAGAGTCTTCATGGGAGGAGGCCAGAGGCAGAAGTGTATGTTTGGAGATGACGGGGAACAGGGATGTTTTAGGGTGACCCAGATAAAGCTGAGCTGTGCTGATGAGCTCATCTTGTCATTTCACCTTAATGTCACCATTACTCACTAATGCAGCGGTTTGAAAGCAGATATACACAGGCCTGCGTGTACACAAAGTCCATCTCACACGCAGTTGCTCACACACAAACACAGAGTGTGTACCGAGAGAGATAGAGCATCACCTCTCGCATCCGCCACAGATTGATCGAGGGAGAATCCAAGCGAAATGAGGTGGCCTTTTGCTCCTATCTCTTTCGTGAGATGTCATCTGTTAACACTCAGGATCAGAGTCGAGATAAGAGCCAAGGCATCCTGACAGTCCTGGAAATATTTTGACATGGAGATCATCGCCACCGTGTGTTCTTTACTTGTCATTGCAGCAGTTAAAGAGAAAAATAACCTAACGGAAGCAAATGAGTTTCACTAATTATAAAGTAGTTCATCTACAAAGACTTGATCACTTTCGCCTTTCTGACTTAGATTGTGGAGATAATTTTGTTGTAAATTATGGATGTTTTACTTGCAGGGCTTTACATTCGGTAATTGTATTTTTTACATTTGGTAATTGGCATTGTTGCTTTATGCAGCTCCAAAGGTCCATTCTGAAAGACATTCTTCATTTATGTTTTGCTCTTTTATTTCCCTGAAGATCTTAAGGTGGGGAGCCAAATTAGTGATTTCTTCTTGATTTCTGATACCTACGCGTTATACACTCTTTGAGCATGTTTTTTTTTTTTTCAAAACATTACACATTACTGGAGGGTGCCTTTAAATGAAGAGTTTATTCATTTATTTCATTTTTTACTCATGTAGTTCATCTATTAATTTATTTTACATTGTGTAAAATGTTTTTCAGGTCCATTTCTAAACAACTAACAGTATTCACCTATTCATAATCTCAAAACTATTAAAACACAACCATTCTTATGTTTTTTGTACTTGCGATGCATCGTGTTAAATACACATTTTTTTATTTCTTTTAAATGTATTAAGTCAATTGAGTAAAATGACTCAAGAAAGTTTTCAAAGGGGTTACTTATTTATTTATTGTTAAGTTTTTAAATATTTGTTTTAAAATCTCATGGAAAACACAACCACTCTTATATTTTTGCATACATGAAGAATTCTTTAAAAAAACATTTGAACCTTCTGCTAAATGTATAACGTCAATTGTGAGTAGAATTAATAAAATTTTGTTACAGGCTTTCAAATCCCCTTTGTTTTATTCTCCCCTAAATAATTATTTCACTCTGTGAAAATATTTTTAAACGTGACAAAACAAAATTGAATTAATAAAGTGATTTCATTCAAGCCACACTGAGATCATCCCTTCAGAAGTTATTAGTGGTTTCCCGAACCAGACTTTATTGTTGAGGCAAGTGTGCCTTTTCCCGACTCTGGAATAATCTGCCATTCACCATTAGAGCTGCCTTTTATAATATATCTTTAAGTCTTTTTAGTAAAGCATTTACTTGATCCACAATGTGGTGTCTTGTGATCTATTGTGAAATGTCAACAACTTAGTGGTGACTGTGATTATTGTTATTCTTAAGTTGCTTTCTGACTAAAAACTGCCGCTAGAAATGGTCTCCGCTGCGTTTCCCATTGACGCATTCCACTCTCTGCCATTGCTAGTTATGGAATTTCTATCACATGACTACTGTAGCAATCTCCTGATTGGCTGACACACTCGCACAATAGTCAAAAAAGTTAAACCATTTGAGCTTGCTCGACCGATATACAGCTTTACCTCATTATTCGTACCGCAGTACCTGCTACACCCACTTCTCCTTTATCCCGCAAACTCCTTATCACGTCTAGCCATTAACTTAGCAATTGAATCAATTTCAACCATACAAATTCCATTCTTGGTATCATTCCACTTTTCCACCGGATTTCAGTAACTACTCGGCTCGACTTGATGCGGCTCAGCTCGACTCGTCTTCCTTCCCGTTTGGTTTTCACAATTTCCAGAGGCAAATTTACTGCAGTGGGCTTCTTTTCAACATGTTAATCAAATGCATCACTCTGCTACATCATTCCAGTGCAACCGCCTGTTAGCGTCAACAACGAAGATCGACATGTGCATCTTGAGACTGCTTTTATCATTTCAAAAGGCAGATAGATGTGGCTTCCGCCAGATCAAATCAATGGGGCTGACATGTGCATATCCTGTGAGAGTCATGGAGAGGCTTATGACGATTTCTGACCTCATAAGAGAATGGTGACTCTTGAGGTGAAGAGGAGCGATGACAGTATAAACACCCCAAAAGCAAATTAAAGCTGTTCCTAAAGAGCTCGGTACAAAAGAGGCTATTGTGTTCAGCCCTTTGGTCAACAGCTGCTGTGTTTAATTGTGTTTTTTAATTTAATGAACAAAACAAGAAGTGTCTTCTCTGATGCAATGATGTGAACCAAGCTTATTGTTTTATGCTTGCAACTTGTGGCTGAAAATAGTATCAAAATTTATGATTTTTATAGTGAAACCAATGAAGGACTGAACACGCTCAGAGTATCACAGTGTATAAAAATGCATTCAATATCCAAGTTTTATTTTTTTTCTACTACCAAATCGGAGAAATGCATCTGCAGGTCCGTGTAGGCCACAAAATATCATAAAATCTGTCTCCCCCTTTAGATTCACGGTTGTTTCTCCCTTTCAGCGCTCAAAGATCGCTGTCTACGAGAAGATGTGGTCTTACATGAAATCCGCCGAGCCGTCGGTGTTCGTGAAGACCACTCCGGACGGAGTAGCTCGCGTACGAAAGTCCAAGGGCAAGTTCGCCTTCCTGCTGGAGTCCACCATGAACGAGTACATCGAGCAGAGAAAGCCGTGTGACACCATGAAGGTGGGAGGGAACCTGGACTCCAAGGGCTACGGAGTGGCCACGCCCAAAGGGTCGGCATTAAGGTGGGTGGAATAATATAACAATTCACTCTTGTTATAGTATTCCACCTACCCTGATTCCACCATCTCTCTTTCTATCTCTATCTCTCTCACTCTCGCTCTTACCATTCTACCTGTTCACATTCTATCTGATTTTCATTCTTTGCTCTGTCTCTTCCTCTTGCGTTACGTGATAAGGTAACTTGCGTGTTGAATTTAAGAAAAAAGTTTCTAGTGTGTTTCTCTTTACGCAAATGTGTTATCTTGAAACGTTACAGTTGGTATTTACAGTGTGATGCCTGTTGCTGTTGATTCCCTGCCTCTTTTTCTTGGCCTCATGAATCTATTCTATGCTTTGCTTTGTGCTGTGAGTACACTCCGGTGGTGTTTGTACAGCTGCTTTTATTTATTTTTCCGCTTGCTGCCATGCATGCCTCGCCAAAGTCAGCGTCCCTGCATTTTTTCATACATGTTCATCTGCACAGAACACCTCACATGCAAACATGCTTCTGTCTGTTCCCAGTCGCCGATGCAATTAACCAGTTAACCAAACGAGCGGTCCGAGCGGTTCGTCGATCTCCCCTTTTGTATGGCCCCCTAACAAACCAACGGTGGTTGCTGCAGTCTTCTCAGTAGTTTTCTTGCGAAGCTGTGCTTACGAGCTATGTGTTTATCATTGAAGAAGCGCTGTAAACCTGGCGGTCTTAAAGCTGAATGAGCAGGGTCTGCTGGACAAGCTGAAAAATAAATGGTGGTACGACAAGGGAGAGTGCGGCAGCGGGGGAGGGGACTCGAAGGTCAGCCTCAATCTCACCCAAACAAGCATTTCATAGCTTCGAGTAATCGGCAAGGCTGTGACCTATGGTCCCCGGCAACTGTAGCGTGACCCTGAGCGGTGGACACCAGCAAACTGAGCTTAATGATTCCAGTCGCCCGGCTACTTGGATCTCGTATGATGAGGAGAACGGTGATCAGATGCGCAACCCTTTACTTGGCTAATGGAGGAAAGGCAGTAGAGGAGAGAGAGGGATGAAGGCTTGAGTGGGTGGATGTTTGGAGCGAGGTCAGAGTTACCGAGCGAAGCTTATTAGGGTGTTGGGGTTCCAGCGGGTTTGTTTGAGAGAAAACAAACAAGGTGTTCCGTGTAGATAAAGCGAGATCCTCTTTGGCTCTCCGCTGATCTGATGTTTTGTGTTTATCAGTGATTCAGAGTTTAAAGGACCATAAAAAGGCTGAAATTAAGGGATTTTAATAGGAGAAGGATTCATTTTATACTCGGACTGCGCTGAAAGTGAGGTGTTCGGATGGTGGAGTGCACTTCATGCTTGGAATGTTCTGTGAGGCGGTTAGGAATTGCTCTCTTGAGCTCTTAAGTATTAAACCAAACAAAGCATGTTCTCAAGAAATGGGATGTTTTTCACTGGTTTTAGCCTTCTCCTGAACATGATTGAATCGGTCTTTTAGTTGTTTCTCTCTGAGAGTTTTGAGAGTTTGTATTTTGCCAGGGGTGAAAAGAAAAATGTTGTTCTGAAGTAAAAGTACACAGATACTTCAGTGAGAAGTATCCATCTAAAAATCTACCAATTTCTACCAATTCTATCAAGTAAAAATGAAAGGTTGTTCATGAAAAAAAAGTAATTTAAAAGTAAAGTAATTTACTTCAAATAAAAATGGCTCTATTTTAAAAAGAAGTACAAAGGAACATATTCAATTACTGAAGTGCGAGTAAATAAAGTAAAAGTCTCTGTTTTCCACCTTTGTATTTTGCAATAAAATTCAGATGGCTAAGATTGCTTAAACACAAAATAGACTGAATATCTGTTTTAGGAAAAATAAGCAGTGGCAGGTGTGTTGAAACTGGTATCCATTATTGGTTCCCATATAAACAACATTGTTGATTAAAGTAAAAGTCATCCACTGATGTTGATGTTGAGACCTGAGGGATTTTGTGTAATCCAGAGCGCGTATCTATAAGCGGATAGTAACATGTTTCTTGTGATTATTTATTTTGTTTAAAATGCTTATGAGTTCAGTTAGAGTTCAGCTCTGTAAGCCATCGAATGCAGCACTAACAGAGGGTTTGTCTTATGTGTATCTGTGTTATTATCAACTATTAGTTATCTGTTATCGTAAATTTAAGAAAGTCTCTGTGCATTATGGGGTTTTGTGCAGTATTGGTAAAAAGTGCAATGTAACAATGAACCAAGAAGACTTTTGAAGCTTCATAGTTTTTATCTATTTATATTAATTCTGAATATTACTGTAAACGGGCAACTATTTTGCATACATGTTTTTAAGTTTAATAACGTTAAAAAAATGAATTGTGTTTAATCTAGTATTCAGCATTAGCCCTCAATGCATTCAGAAAATTTATTTATTTAAAAACTTATAATTTAAATTAAATTACCATATAACAGGTGAAAAACTTCAGAAGTTAGAAGTGAGCATTGCATAAAGAAAACAACATATTAAAGGGGTTCTGTTATGCATTTTTTAAAGCATTTTTATTATAGATTTTGGACCCTCCAGACTAGCATTGTACCTTTTTTAAAAACACAACACAATATTTATCATAAACATTGATTTTAGGAATGTAGTGGGATATCAAAGTTTTTGAGTTTAGTGGGATATCAAAGACACATTTAAAAGAGCTCATCAGAGGTTCCACATAAATAAAACTCTAACTACTAGCAGTTCAAAAATGTTTATGCAAAAACTAGTTGAAGATTTTAGCTTGTTTGACAAAAGAGAAATTTTCAATGTAACATAATAATCAAAATTAAGAAAAAAGAAAACCATAATGTGTGTTGATTGTAATCAGTGAATGCCCAAATTGTTGTTTTTAGATGATATGCTTCAGAGAGGTTTGGGCGTGTGGGGGAGGGGAGTTGTGCTTCATTAAGCATGCTAGAGTAATTTTATCATATTTTACCAGCTATCTCAATTACTTATTATTATGCAAACATGTTTGTAGTAATTAGTATGATTTGATTTTACAATGTATGCAGATAAGTCTAGAAGCAACTGAAATGCAGATCTTGGAGTGGTATAATCACGTCTATGAAGGCCAGTTAGCAGTTAGCTGGATCATCTGTAAACAGGTTATTGTGCTTTTACGGAGTGCTGTATGCTGTAATCCAGCCTTCTGGCGATCGTTTGGTTAGAATCTTCGTATGAGCTTGGTCTAAAAATCGGTTGAGGAATTCCACTGTTCCATAGATTCCTTCTCCTGTCCATCTGTGTCCTTTAGAGAGACCTTTTTGGTTTCTTATGATACTAAAAGATGATACTTTGTACTTTCAATTTAATTGTTTCAGCTAATCGTGGAGCGTTTTTGTGCTGGTGTGGTCTCAAGAGAGAAGTTTTCTACATCATTCTGGTGCGATACGCTTCAATAGAGAAGTGTGAAAAGGACATCCAGATAGGTCAAACATCTCCATTTCTTCAGTTTCTCTCCCGTTGCAGATTGTTCTGTATATGGTCCAGCTCCCTCCGTCACATATGCAAATCCCTTTGGTGCCGGCAGCTCACTGTGATTATACTCTGAATTGGCGTGTAACCCGTGGAAAAGCCTGTAGCTTCCTTGCTGATAGGATTAAAGAAATGATTTGGCTGCTGGGGCAGACAGACTAGAGGATCACAGGAAGCCATGAGAATTCCCCTGAAACATCTCGGGAAAGTCAAATGTGGGGAAAGATCGGATGACGTAATGTCAAGTCATAAAACCAACACTTTCATCACAAGCAAGCATCAGTTCATTATTCCTTCATTTCGTTAGCCCCATACCTGATGAATGTCCACCCTCTGCTCAGCCTATCAAGAGGGCAAGGCACCTCCGCATCATTATGATGTGTCCTTAAATGGTTAAAAATGATTGGCTCTCGCTCACGGCTGGACCCAGAGCACTAAACTCGAAATCCAAGATGGCCGCCATGTCCATACACTGATAAGTTGAGCATGTTGGGTGGAGGGTCCATTATGCCATCACAACTGCATGCTTCTCATTTATTGACCTCAGTCTGATCCAGAAATGCATGAATGGAGTAATTCAGCAAACTCTGCAACTATACCATGATTTTTTTTCTACCTCACAAATATTGTACTTAGACCTAGTGAAATCGTTCGGGGTTCACAGGCTCTTCTCATGGTTCTTAAGGAATATTGCTAATGCTCAAAAACATAATTATTTAAAGTGTTAGCAATACCAAGATATGGGAGCCATTCCCATTCCTTTCTAAATAAAATCAATCAATCAATCAATCAAGTTTTTATATAGCGCTTCTTTAGCAGTTACTTTCAAAGCAGCTTCACAAAGTCCTCGTGAGGATCAGGTAGAGTAGATAGTAGTTCCCTCTGAGAGAAGATTCTCGCTGACTGAGGCAGGTGCTAATCACCTCCCCAGCATAAAGAATATACAAACTTAATATCCATCAATGAAAAATTCACCGGACAGCACCTGAAAAAATAAAACAGAAACTAACAAACTAAAAACAATGGTTAGAAAAATATAAAAGACAGCAAACAGGTGATCAGCATCACAGGTGATCACCACATAGTTTTTTCAAACAGTTTGTATGAATATAGTGCTCAGACACCAGATCTGTTTAGACAAATACCAAGAGATAATTATTGGAATGCCAGTTTAAACAGATATGTTTTTAATTTAGTTTTGAAATCTGTGAGCGTAGCTGAGCTGCGGACAACATCGAGGAGTTTATTCCAGAGCTTCGGGGCTCTACATGAGAACGCTCTTTACTTTAAGTAAAGTATTTTGTAAGACTTGTGTAAGTAGTTAAAAGTATAAGTCTGATTTTGCCCACTGGTATAGAGGTCAGTGAACAGAGGTAGGTGCAGGTCTCATGGTTCTTTCTCTGCACTTCCTGTCCAAATCCTGTCAGAAATAGGTTAAAAAAATAGCCTTGTAGAACAATCTTACTAATTATTACATTTATTGTTTAAAAAAAGATTTTTGATGGATGTTACTAAAACAAAGAAGTATGGTATAGATTTAACTGAAGCAGACTGAATCTTTGTAAAAAGTTTGATTATGATGTTAGATAAAGTAATCCAAAGATGTTTAATAAGGTTAAAGTTGATGAAAGCTACTATTATTCTAGAATATACTCTGGATTTTTCACTAGTTGCACAGGATTTATTTCTTTCTTCTTACGCTTAACTCAGTGTTTGCCTGAGCACTTCTGGGTCATGAGAATTCAGAATGAATTAGATTATAATTAAGTCGTTTGTTAAGTAATTGCAATTTTGGAAGGAAAGGGTGCAAAATAATTGATGTAATTTTATGTGAGAAGTGAAGGAGCTCCATATCAGCCCACACATTCTCTTGACAGTTGCTTTTTAAATATCCTTTAATACACTTCTTATAAAATGACTGTCTGACTGCTCTGCAGAAGAATCCATGTGAAATTCACACACCGTTCATTTCCAGCTCCCCAAATGTATCCCTGCAGTTATATTAGTTTCATGCTTCAACAAAAACAAGCGTGAGTGTGGGGAGACTGATTATAAGCTGCCATTCACACCGAATTAACCGTGGAGAACAGAACTGAAAGTCACTTAAATAGGTTGTGAAAAATATGGCATCAGTTTATTGTTGTTTTTTGCTCACAATTAAAAGAAAAATGAAAATGACTGAATTACATTGAAGTTTTCCTATTAGAATCTGTTGAGCATATATTTTGGACACGTCTGTAGTGCTATCAGGAATGTGGGTTAACTACATTTCCATAACGCTTCCTGAACCGAAGAATCAAAAATGTAAATATTCAACATTGTAGAAACTTGGCAAGTAAGGCTAATTATGTCTCCTCTGTTTACTCTCTAAATGAGACAAAATTACTTTTTTACACTGGGGACGTTCTTTTTCACAGAACATATTTAGACTGCAAGGCTATGTGACAAAATCCCATTTTTCTTCCCCAGTTTGTCTGAACAGCTCTCTACATGTACCCTCTTCTGCACATTTGCAAACAATACAAGGCCACATTTTTGCTTAAATATCTGAATTATCTCTGGAGGCCATGTTCGAGGTCTGACTTTTCTATCCTTAAATTTTTCTAAATTTAGCATTTAACCTGAAAATTCACTAGACAACTCATTTCAGGCACCACTAGCCACAATAGGTTCTGAATATTTCTCAGGAGTGCATGTTCCACAATAAATGTTGAAGTCATGTCATTGTGCGAACAAGTCAGAGCAGCTTTCTTACATAAACACATGAAACCATGACCAAAAAAGTGCCTCTTCCTGACAAAAAAAACATTTATATATAAACCTTATATTATGTTTCATTCGTCAAAATTTTAGGTAACAAAACATACTTTCTCAGAGATGAGAATCTCTTCTATTGAATTCTATACAGGGAGATGCTCAGCGATGTATTTAAACCTTTGAAATTACCTAAATGTTGCTCCACCACTGCTATTATTCCACCAACACTCCTACATTTTTCTTTATTTTGCCAAATACTTTTTCTCATAGTATTTGTGTTTTATATTTAGCAATTTGTATATTGATGCCAATAAAGTTGGCTCCGATTAAACATTAAATTTAACAATATCACACAGACCCGAGACAAGCATTCCAAAACATTTACCTCTGCAAACGGAGCTACATCGTGTCCTCTTCGTTCACGCAGGACAGATGGCCGTCCAAACACATCACATTTCACCCAAAATGTGTGAATCAAACTGTCTGAACATAGCCATAGTCAGTAAAGCTTTTTGATTGGAAAACAAGAAGGCCAATACTGAAGCATACACTCAGATGATGGAAGATTGGTAGCTGCCATCTTGTGCAACCATAAATTATATATTCTAGAGCAGGGGTCCCCAATTAATTTATCCAAGGGCCAAATTGTACAAGACAAAACAAAAATAGAGTCGAAGACCATGACCATCCAACCCCATCCTCTTTTCTTTCACCGAGATCAAGCAACAGCCCCCTCCATCATTTCAAATAAACACATTTACAACAACACATAGCAAAAAAGACTGTTTTCAAATGAAATTACTTTATATTTGATTATTATTCAAACTAAAGGAACATATTTATGTTATCCACATGTTTCATGTTGTTACACAATGAGAGAGAGAGAGACAGACAGACAGAGAAGAGAGAGATAGAGAGAGAGAATACAAGAATATGAGAGAGGAGGGAAGAAAGAGAGATGGGAGATACGAGATAGAGAAGTAAGAGAGGAGAGAGAACAAAAGAGATAGCAAGGAGAGAGAGTTATACAGGAGATCGAGAGAAAGACAAAAGTGAGATATAGAGAGTGTAGATAGAAGGGAGAGGAAGAGAGAGGAGGGCCATTGATTACAGGAGACAAAGGTATAGGAGGGATTATAAACATTTACTTTTTAGAATATGTTTTTCCACTCACCCTACTAAATAACTACATTAGCTACCTAAGAGTTTTTTCTCTGGTAGTGTAGTAGTCTCAACAAATAATTTGAGAAATGACAGTGACTTGATGAGGCAAGGTTTTGGAACTTGCAAAGATGCAGTTGTGGCTCATTCTTGCCCTGAAACAGACTGTTTGCATGAAGAAAGCATTCTGGCAACGTGTTGTCTGTGAATATCTGAGTTTAGAGGTTAATTTAAATGTGTAATAGCTGCGTGTACATTAACATGGTGCTTTATATTGTAAGCTTTGCAGAAAACAGAGAGTCTGCACGCAAATTAAGCACGTTTTATCCGTCAAAATAAAGCAAAATTGCTCTCTCCAATCTGCTTTAAATAAACAGTTTTCAATTTCATTTTTTTCAATTTCATTCAATGTCGTTTTTTTTTAGCTTGCCATGTTTATATTTGACTTGTGATCAAAATATGTTTACTCGCTCACAAAATCTGGCATTTGTGAGAAATCACGCCGAAACACGAGGGGTTACTTCACTGTAAAATTAATATAATTGATCTCACTCCATAAATGGTCATGGAGAATGTGCACACAACACAGGCTGTGCTCGTACAATTCAAGGAATTAAAACAGGCTTGCAGTCTTTCTACATGACGTTAACTCTCCGTCTGGAAACATAACATGTCGAGTTCAGCTGTCTACAATTCTTCCCATGTGAGGGACCAGTCAGAGCCGCTTCATTTCGTAATTGTCCTCCAGGTCACCATTTGGTAATCACCGTTCTACAGCAATGATGAGCTAATTCTTTTAATTGAGGGTGTTATATTATACCTAGAAGTCTGATGCTGTCTGTGGTAAGTATGGTATATTTGGTTTGCTGAATTACAACTCTCATCATTGAGGAGAAAGGAAATAAAGTGAGTTTCCCAGCAGTCCTGCTGATGACATACTAACATCTTACAAAACAAAACTAGTAATGGTTAAAGTCCTAAAGTGGGGTTTGTAAGCATCACTTTCTGCTTTCGAACATTGCGTCCGATTTCTAAATGTGAAGTTGAAAAGTATCTATGATTTTGTTTGTAAGATGTTTGGCTTCAGGCCTCACCCACCACACTCCTCCACCCCCCCCCCTGACTGCTGGCTTCTGTTTGTCTCTTAGTCAAGTAGGGGTTGTCTTTCTTTTTGTCTCCCGATGAATCCGGCTTGCTGAAAACGGGGTTTGAAACGCTCCATTCACACCACGAATCCAACAACCAAACTCATCTCCCACACAAATGCTCTTCTGTAATTATGCTCTGTTTGGCTGTGTTACCATGGTTACTCTCTCTGCCTCTGTTGGAACAGTGAGTGCCGATTACTCAAAGCGATAACAGTAGGTAGCACTGCCAGGTCAAAGGTCGAAGGTAACACTGAGGCTAGCCCTGCCTGCATTCCCTCTCTCTCTCTCCACCTCTCCCTCTCTTACTCTCTCGCTCTCTACGATATCAACAGCACAAGGCCAGGTGTCCTACAGTATCGCTTTGGTTAACAAATATTCGGTAGGTTTAAGTTTTAATAACATAACATAACATAATGGTGCCATGTTATTTATGTTATTTCCCCTCGTGAAGAACTCCTGTAAACCTTGCAGTGTTGAAACTCAGTGAACAAGGCATCTTAGACAAGCTGAAAAACAAGTGGTGGTACGATAAGGGTGAATGTGGGACCAAAGACTCTGGGAGCAAGGTTAGTCTGCTCACTCATTTGCTTCTGACAAACATTCTCACACAGTTAATCATAGCAGAACAGGCCCCGCTTTGATGATTCAGGGCCGGATTCTCTTCACTTCGGCCTCCTTTCATGTACACACCTTAAGAGTTAATGATGCAACACAGCACTCGCATAAGATGAAACACAACTTTATTTTAATCACCACACTTAGAGTTACATAAACACATCTCGCAGTACGCAGTCACTACAGCGATTTAACAGCTATTCCATTAGTTCCTCTTCTCTTCTGCTGCTGTGACATGGCCTCGCTCTCGATTGTTGTTGATGTGTTTCTTGATTCGTGTTTAAAGCATCTCCAGGCAACATTAATCATTAAAATGACAACTCCAACGGAAAGAAAGAGGTTCTAATTGGAAAGATGCAGTGATTCATTAGCTCATAAAGATAAGGAGGAGAGAAAGTAGGATTCTGTGAGGAAGGAGGGAATCATGTAGATCCATCACTGTGAAAAATAATTACGACTTTTATTGAATGTACGGCTTAAGATTTTGGATCGATGACGTGTAATGATTTTCTCCTTCTGCTCAAAACTATTGCAACAGTAAGGAAGAATTCTTTTTAAACGAAGTGCTGTATGACAAAATATTTTAATGGTAATCAGGAAAAAACTGAACTCCGGAGACAGTAAAAGTGTCTCGAGAAGGTGTATATGGAATAAAAACTCCTCCTTTGGAAGAATACACAGAGAGATATCAATTCAGTATCAATTCATATCAGGAACAATATAATAGCCAAGAATACAGTTTTTCACCTTAAAAGCTCCAGGGCTCAGAACACAATTCATTGATTACCCCATAAACATACGGGTCCAAACGGAATTAAGTAGTTTTTGTTTTGTTACACAATATTAGTAACAAGAGTTTACTTGTAAATTTGCAATGACCCACACCGAATGGTTGATCAATCTTTTAACCCCTTCAGAACGTGTCACTATTACACGGGACCTCACATTTATGCACTTGTTTTATATTTTGAAAAATATAAAACATACATTAATAATTCTAAAAGTACCTGCTTGTTTTCTTGAAATTGCATGTTAATGCAGTAAATAGTCAGAAAACGTAGGCGTGTTGGAATCTGAAGAAAAAAAAAAAAAACAGAGCTAGTACTTTATTCCAGACACAAAAAGAAACATTTGAGTGTTATTTTTTTACATTTACTGTAACAGAAACACTCTTGTTTTTATCAAACATTTTACAGAACACTTGAAATCCAGAAAAAATTGTTTAAAGCATGACAAGCTAAAGAACTTTTTTAAAAATGTGAAAATAATGTGATTAGGTAAGAAGATGCTAAGAAACCATTTCAGGTCTGAAGGGGTTAAAAAGGAATTATACAGCGGTCCTTGTTAATCACAGGAGTTATATTCTAAAAATAACCCGTGGCCCTCGTCTGGTCTAGATATAACTGAAGATGCCATGTGATCATGTGAACTCAATTAGAAACTAAAAGTGAGCAGACGTTTCCTGTGACCGTGGAATAATTCTATGTAAAGTGAACTTGTGAAGCAGGTGTTTCTTGATGGTTGAATCCAACATGATCCCTTCAGGAAAGGTGACCCTTCTATATTCTTACACACCAAAGTTCAACATCCTCAATTTGATAATGTGTTAAAAAAAGACTTAAGAGGAAAAAAAGTATGTTTGGACGATCATTTCTTTATTTTAACTTTGATGCTCTAGGTTTTGTGGTTTAAAAAGCCAGTAGATGCCCTAATAAATAATACCATGTAATTATATTGCTTTTCACCCTTTTTTCTCTAAAATGTAGGAAAAATTAACAGTTATTAAACAGCCTTTCACTGCACGATAACTATTTCCAAATACTCCATTTTAATAGCTACTACTTACACAGTGAATATCTGCATTTGCAACCCTGTTCACTATTTAATTTGAATCTTGAATAAATGTTTTGCTTCTTTAGCTGTGATTAGACTAAATAGAGCTATAAAAGGTGAGCCCTCAGCTGAATTTAGCCGCAGCGTCTCGATGGCCTTTTATCTCCAGTAGCCAGTGGCTTAGCTTTGATAGAACCCTTATGATGAAGAGCGCGTTTGCCTGGAGACTCTAGTTAACAAGCGTAGAATGAAATTGTTTTATTACAATTCTCTATGTAATCCTGCCAGATAAGAAAGTTAATTACCTCTGAAAACACATCCCAAATGCATAAGAGAAGCAGCTCTCTGAGGAGGCTACATCAGTGGAGTGCATGGGCCCGTAACCACGGAAACCGCATTCAGAAAACAGCTCTCTAGTTTTTGCATTCAAGACAGTAATGCAACACTCCCAGTCTCCTGTTGCCATGGCGCCCTGGCCCAGGCTGCGAGAGAAGACAGAGCATGCTTGTGTGCGAGACGATGCGCGGGCTGGTGGTCACAGCGGCAGAACTGACTCCTGTTGAGGCTTGTCTGTGTTTGAGGTGTGGCGTTGGTCGCATGCAGGTGTCTGTTAATGAGTTTTGAAGGCTGTGAAGCTTGCAGAAGTAGTTCAGAGAGGGGAATTTCCATAGTAACATCAATATTCTTCCCCCTCCTCCTCCTCTTCCTCACTTCCTCTGTTCTCTGTTAAGATGGCAGACCGGAGAAGCCAGAGGATCCGACTGTAGCTCACAGATGGCAGCTTATCTGCTATGATTCTGTACTGACACAACTTCACCTCTAGAGGGGGCGAAAGAACAGGCTCAGAGCTGGCTCTTCATCTGTGCGTGTGGATGGATGTTTGTTTGTGTGCGAGTGTGGTTTCTCTATCTCTCTGGCCTGTCGAGGGAAGACCAACTTCCTCTCCGGAGCTGCCTGAGCTTTTAATCCATTTGCTTTAACCTTTGACCTCCGGGCACACCTCTTATTGATTTGATGCCCTTCTAAATGCCCCTCTCAAGTCCCCTGTTTGAAATAGCTCATCCCTCCAAGCAAGTTCTGTGGAGTGTGTGTAGCAGGGCTTGCACGGCTAGTCACTTTTATAGATGAAAGAAGCTAAACTGTTAACAGGCCAGAGTTGACCTTATCAGCATCAAAGGACTCTAAGTGGAATAGATGTCAGTCCTTTATTGTATCTGTCAAAATGTTCAAAGATTTTTCTTTGCTCTTCTTTTTGTCTCCTATTTACTCTCAAAATGAAACCTGGGTTGATTGGAATTATGAGCAGTATTCACTAAAATTGGCTACAGAGGCTAAGAAACGGCATCACACTTCACTTGACAAACATGACTGAAATGTAGCTAACAGGGACCATAATAAATTTACAAACCATCCATAATGAATACTGAAACTACTAAAATGCCTTCTGTCAATAATCCCTAAAGGCGCGTTCAAACCAGGAATCTGAAAAGGTGCGCAATGTTCCTAAATGAATGCTAGAAACAGATTACACACTCGCTTTTCCCCGAAAACAAACTCAGCCCACCATTGCTGTTTTTCAGTTTTGTTTTTGTTGCCCTCACGTGACTACTCAAAGAAGCTCCTGATTGGTTGGCTCGGGCCAAAAAAAGTCAAGTTCCTTGAAAAATATGATGTGATGTGAAAGATATGATATGATGTCAGAACATATTTGTCACACATTAATCGTATTACTAGCTCCACTTTATGTGCCTATAGCTGTTGTCAAGCACTAACAAATTTTGGTCTTGAATCGACAGCAAGTGAAATTTGTTTCTAAATAACAATAAAAACAATCAACTATGGTGCCTAGAAAAAGGTAGAATGAATACATAAAAAAACTAAAAAAATAAATGCATAATGAATGACAACAAAAAAACACATCTGGATAGTTTTGCATTTGGAGTAGGGACTGTTAGATCAGATCCCTTGTAGAGAATGTTAACTCTCATGTCCAGGCTTCTATCATCGTCTGCAGGTTGAATAAAACTCAGCAGCCCATCAGCCTGTAATTTATTGCTTTTATAGTTTTACAGCCTATCCCCATCTTATCTCTCCGACCTTGCGCCCTCATGCTCTGGAAGCATTGAGTTCTAATAAACCAAGTCTGCTGGTCGTCTCACGCTTCAGACTCAGCCGAGAAGTGATGCATCTTTTTCCATGGCAACCACTCAAATGAGGAACGCTAAACCTTCATAAAAACTTCGTTTTCTGGCTAAATTCAGGAGGAACATGTTATAAGATTGGTTTACTCCAGAGGCTCCAAAGGCTTCGGGTTGATTTCCAGACTCGGAGCGCTCTTCGGACAGCATTACAGAACTCGCTGAATCTACTTTGAGTTAACTTGTTAATTTTAGGTAAATATGGATTTTTGCAATTCTTGAAAACTGGTCTGTTCTTTTTGGGCTTTAATTTAATTAGGAGCAATATTAAGGCAAGGTGTTGGCATTTATTAATTAGCTTGATACAAATCAGTAAATAAAACTTATTGAAAAGCCAATATCAACTTCACTCTTTAGTGTCCTCCGGACCTGCTCGCTTTTACCAGACATTAATATGTGAAATATTACATATATAGAGAATCTTCCTGTCCAATTGATTTCATGCTTTTAAATTATATCATTCCCTCTAAATTGGAAAAAGCCAGCTCACACTTCATGAGACAAAGACTAATTGTGTTCTTGGTCTGTGTTCACACTCCAGGAGTGTGTGAGGGGTCATAATAGATGCAGTCAGAAATAAAAAAAACCAGATGATAAAACATTAAAACTCATTTAACAAGTAGTCTTTATACGAAGCAAATACTCTGTTACCCAACCCCTTCACCTTTAACATGCATGGATCACCCAGTCTCACAGAGACCAAATTTAGTTTTTTATGTATATTTTAAATTTACTTCCATCGTTATGAATCAATATAGACTGATTTAGTGTCTTGAAATGATCATTGTAATAGAGTAGATCATTAAACCCAGCTGCTGAGTATAATGAGCAGTTTTACGCTTAGAGGCTTGTAATCTAACTTTCCATTGTTCAAAATATCCACATCTAGCCTTTGTGTGTTCACTTCAACTCTGATGACTCAGCAGAGACCAGAACGAGCTGATTAGCCGTGCAACCCCTGGTGTGTAAGAGCGTGAAAGTTTGCATACACTTCTCCTGCACTGGATGAGTGCGCGTGTGAATGAGTGCATGCTGGGTCGTGAAAGCTTGCATGCTTATATTTAACTAGGTATGAGTGGTCTTGTGCACTTCTCTTCCAGTGTACTAACTGTGTCTCCCCCCTCGCAGGATAAGACCAGTGCACTGAGTCTCAGTAACGTCGCTGGCGTGTTCTATATCCTGGTGGGGGGTCTGGGTCTGGCCATGACTGTGGCTCTGGTCGAGTTCTGCTATAAGTCGCACCAGGAGACCAAGCGCCTCAAACTGGCCAAAAATACCCAGAACTTCAAACCAGCTCTTCCACCCACTGCGCAGAGTTTCACCACGTACAGAGAGGGCTATAACGTCTACGGGACAGAGAGCGTCAAGATCTAATGGTTGGTCTCTTAGGATGGTTTATGTGTGTGTGTTGTATTCAGTGGTGGTTTGTGCTGTGGCGGCGTTTGTTATGATTGGGTTTTAATGGAGGGTGAACTGAGTTCAGTATTGAGGTAAGTAAAACTTCTTGCTGTTGGTTTTCTTTTTTTATTTATTTAGTTTTTTGATAGGGCACGAATGTCTAAAAAACTTCTCGACATGCTGCTTTTTGTACCGTGCTTTTATCTCTTTGAACTCTTTGAAAATTTATGATATGATGAGGCGTATTGATCATTTTTCCTCCTGGTTAATAGCCACCTGGGGTGCTCTCTCTCAAGAAGAATCAGAGCGACAGATTGACAGGTAATGCTCAGAGGAAGACGCAAGGTTGAGTTTTGATCGGTTACCCAGCACACCATGCAAGTTAAAAGCAATCAATCTAAGAAAGACTTGAAAGATCAACACATAGTACAGCGTAAGTTCAGTTCAGCTGAAAGACGCAGATTCCCCAGCTACTCAATTGTGGAGTTCAAAAAGTTTCCCTTTTAGGCACGATTTTATTTACAATTAGCTGATACTTTTGAGAAATACAGCTTATCTTCTGTTTGACGGCTCACTCAAATAAATCTCTTTTACCCAGATTACATTCTGAACATTTAACTGTTAGATTTCTAACACTGTCAAAAAGGAGATGTCACATTACATTCATTCTATTTAAGCTTCATTGGCTACTTATCAACTTTAGGGCCCAATTAAAGTTCTTACTTTATTAACTGGGTACACGTCAATGTGTTCACTGCACTCTGTTGAGAGTTAGCTGTTGCCTAAGACTCATTGCAAGTGTTTGGGTGATCAGTCCCTCTCCGCTGGATCTTAAACTTCAAGGCAGCTTAGAAGACACACCTTTTAAACTTGCAAAGTGCTAGGAGTTGAGAGTAGCAGTCATTTTATAGATATTTGATGGGTTCTATGAATGGACGGACAGATAGATAGATAGATAGATAGATAGATAGATAGATAGATAGATAGATAGATAGATAGATAGATAGATAGAGAGTAGCTAGATAGATAGATAATAGATAGATCGATAGATAGATAGATAGATAGATAGATAGATAGCTAATAGAGTAGGCTAGGAAAACGATAGATAATAGGAGCTGCTAGAGATGCTCGATCGATAGAATAGTGTAGATAGATAGGAAGATAGCTCGCTATAAAGATGATCGATCGATAGATAGCTAGATCGATATATGATCGGAGGCTGAGTGACTAGATCGCTCGCTGTGATTGGACTAGGTGCTGTGTGATGATTCGCTTGTTTCCTTTGAAAGTTTTTTTGTTTTGTTTTATTTTTGGGTTCTTCATCATTCTTAAAATACTAGTTTTTTTCATGTGCTGTGTTTGGTGGATGTTGTTGGTGTAGGTGTGGGGAGAGCCCCGTCGTTGTGCTCAAAAGGTCAGGCTGCTCTCTTATCTTCCCTTTAGATTGGAAAGCGGATTGTTCGTCCACTGCCATTCCCTTCAGAAAGTGGACACCGACCCAAGAAACGCCCATCTCTTCTCTGCTCAACATTTGAACTGCACGGACCAAACACCACCCCCCCCCCCCATCACCCCCCAAACCCCCCCCAATCACCCCCCCGGCCCTCATCCTCTCTCAGTGCCTTACTGAACCAGTGGCAACCATCAAACATGCACCAAAAAAAAAAAACCCTGGAAACGTCCCGCTGGGTGCTGGCTCTGAAACCACATGTAAATTCATTATGAGGGGGAACGACAGAAAGAGGGGGGGCACACAGAGGGAAAGAGGTTTGATCTGATTGATGTGATGACAGCCTTTAATGACTGACAGCCTGCTGGTCTCCATGACAACTCTCACCCC
Source organism: Danionella dracula (assembly GCA_900490495.1). Taxonomy (NCBI): domain Eukaryota; kingdom Metazoa; phylum Chordata; class Actinopteri; order Cypriniformes; family Danionidae; genus Danionella; species Danionella dracula. Next base: position 691,416 of record UELW01000389.1, read on the forward strand.
GAGTGTCTGCAGACAAAACATTTTATGCAAACTACAGAGAGTTTAGATGCATTCTGTGTTACTTTTTCTACATCGCTGTCTCTTGATTGAAACTGAGTTTTAGTCTGGAACAGTGTGTGCATGAATCCTACTCGTATCCCCACAAAATAACTGAGCGAGAGTTCATTTGAGTTTAAAAGTGGTCTCAAAGAACAGCTTTCACTGGAAAATGCTTTCTTGAAGAAGTAAAACAGGTGTTAAATAACAAATAACACAGTGCGTCAAATAATATTGTGTCTTTTAACACAGTGTCGTCTGAGCATATTGCTTTCACAAACAGGATCACAACCTTTTAGTTAAAAAAATAAAAAATACAATTACCATCACAAAGCGACTGCTGTAAACAAACCTGAGATTATTTCTGAAGACTGCAGCTTTTTGAGCTTGAAGACCTGGTTTTAAATGTTTGTTATCTGCCTCTGTCCTTGTCAAATTCATTTAAAACAATGTAAATACTTTAAGGTGCGACATTCTTTCACTCTGCAGTTTAGATTTTTAGTTCATAGTGTACAGGCTTTCCTCTGAAATTAGTGAATGTAGGGAATGAGTGCGTTTTCTGAACGATCAACACTTCTTCGAGGCTAAAGTTTTAGATTTGATTCCTGGCATATATTAATCCGAAGCATAGGAAATAACATCATCGATAATCACACTCAAACATGTTTTTAAAACAAAAGTTTGTCATTTGTATTGTGTCTCTGAAATGAAACCCGATTTCTTTTTAACCGTTAAGAAATGAACTCGCATAGATCTTTACTTTTATACATTCTCAGTAAGACTGTTTAAACAAGAAGGTACGCTGTGGTTTTATTTAGAATATTTTATAGAGTTGATTTATCTTTCATTTCTAAGAGAACTTGCATGTACAAAAAAAACAGACAGATTATCTATCGATAATGCTCCCTTTCCCACAAACCCAGATCCTGATCGATAAAGAAATTTGGCATAGGACGCCCTCTCTCTCTCTCTCTCTCTCTCTCTCTGCAGCCGCGACCCCGCTCTCAGCGCGATGGCGAAATGTCGCGCGATGGCTGTCGTCCGCCGAGAGAGCAGCGCAGCGGCGAGCGCCGCGAGCGCCAAGCGCGAGGAAGTGCAGCGGAGGAGACGCGAGAGCCCCGCGAGCGGTCGAGACGCCGCGCGCGGCCCGAGAGAGACGACGAGCGAGGGAGGCAGCGCGCGAGAGGGAGGGAGAAGAGGGAGGAGAGAGGAGAGGAGAGAGAGAGAAAAAGAAGATTGAAGTAGAGAGCGGGAGGGAGGCCGTAGATGGCAGAGCATCTAGAGCGAGAGAAGCAAATGGGACGACGTCGAGCTATGGAGCGAGAGAAGGGAGAAAAGAGGAGAGGGGGACGAGTATGAGGCGAGAACAGCGCGAGGAGCGCGAAGTCGAGGGAGGAGGAAGGGAGAGCGAGAAAAGAGCGAGCGAGAGCGGCGAGAGCCCAACGGAGAAGGTTCGTCGAGCGAATTTATCCCTCGATAGCTTCCTCTCTGTTATATAGCTATCTATACCCTCATTCTCCTCTCGTCTCTACGCTCTCAATCGCTCAATATACCTCTCTCTCTGTCTCCGCTCTCTCTCCGCCCTCTCTCTCTCGGTCTCTCGACTCTCTATCCCCTCCCTCTCTCTCTTCTCCGTCTCACTCGCTCAATCATCCCCTCCTCTCTCTGTCTCATCGCTCTATCTCCCCCTCTCTCTCTCTTGTCTCCCACACCAACTGTCTATCTGCTTCCTCTATCTCTCATCTCTTCCGCTCTCTCTCCTCTATCTCTCTCTCTCTCGGTTCTCATCTCTCTCATCTCTTCTCTCGCTCTCCTCTCGGTCTCGAGCTCTCACTCGGATTCAAGCTAACCTATCTATTGTCTCTCGCTCTCATCCCCAGACTCTCTCTATTATAGCGCTCTCACTCGTCAATCTACCCTCTTGGAATGTATTCTCGCTCTCTCGTCCCCGATATCCTGAAGGGGACGAACAAAAAAGAGAGGGAGAGGAGGGAGGCAAGAGAGCGAGAAGAGAGAGAGAGAGGACGAGGAGCGACTCGCGAGAGGACGCGAAGCGAGAGGAGAGAGAGAGCGAGGCAAAACGCGCGCGAGGAGAGCGGGGGAGATAGAGAGAAAGACGAGAAAGAGCACAAAAGAGAGAGATTGGGAGATCGGAGAGCGAAACGCAGAGAGAGAGCGGGAGATAGAGCGAGCGACAAGATATGAGGAGAGAGGGAGAGAGACGGAAAAGAGTAGCAAGAGACAAGAGGAAGCGGAGAAGAGACGAGAGAGAGAAAAAAGAGAGAGAAGAGGCGCCAACCACACCGAGAGGGAGCGCGGGGCGGATGAGCGCGCAGCGAGCAGCGCGCGACGAGCCGCTCGCTCTCTCGCTCTCGGGAGGACGCTGGCTCGCGCGCGCGCGCTCGACGCTCGCTAGCCGCGACCCGCTCACGCTCGATCTCGGCGCTCGCTCTCTCTCTCTCTCTCTCTCCTCTCTCTCTCGCTCTCTGTCTTCCTCTCTCTCTCTCTGCATGACTGCATCCAAATCTTTAACATGTACTGTAAGTATGTTGTGTAAATAAAGAGATTTAAGACAAAGATCTGCTGACTGAAGTTTTCAGTTCAAAACTGGAGCAAGTGGGGTTTTTTTGTCTGTTCTACACATTGTGTAATCACTTGTTTGGAGAATGAATCGTGCTCCTGCTTTGTTCTAATCACTGATGCTTTTCCCACAATCTTAAACAGTTACATGTTTTACTTGGTTTGTGGTCGATTAGGTTTTTTTTTAGCTGTTTGGCAAAATTACAGATAAAACCTGTTTTGTAGGATTGTACTGTATTCTATTACATTTCTAACTTTCTGTTAAAGTGCAAGTATTGTTTTGTTTTTTGTTTTTTGCTAAAAATTTACTCAACATTTTAATACATGTCATTGAGCATATCAATGCAATGCACCTTTTAAGTTTGCAGTGTTTCATTTCCTTGTATGTGAACCCACGAAACAATACTTCAATTGTGTGTTTTTTATATTTGGTACCTTTTCTTTAAAAAAAGAGCTGTTTATTTAACAATTATTTGCTTTTAAGAGGCAGTTATTGACACTAGTCAAGGTTCCTGTGCTGTTTAAATGGTAGCATTTGTCTTTTTAAAGAGTTTTCGAAGGAGTGTCTAATATTTTTAGTCAGTGTAAAAAAAAAACTTTTTACTTTTTTTTTTTTGGAGGGGAGGGGGGGGGATTTGGGAAACCTTGAGCTTATCTAATGTAGTAAACGTACTATTTTGATGTAACATTATTTGGTGTTAAAGAATATTATCTTAAATGTACATATTAAACTTTATTTACATATTACGATTTAACTATAGACAATTATTAGCCCTAATTTGTTTTTTGTTGTTGTTGTTCTTGTTTTGTTTTTTGAGAAAATAATGCCTCCCAAAAGTTTTTTTAAGCAAACTGAACCAATTCAACTTTTTGCAGTTGTAAATGTGTTTTACAACGTTAATTACATGTTATGAGATTTTATTTTAAAAGTGGACAAAATGGAAAAGTTCTATGAGTAAAGAAGCGTAGAGTGAATCCTCTTTAAAGAAAAGGTCCGTTTTTACCAGGTGCACCCTTAAACCGTGTCTCTTTAAATCATCCTTTAAATCATCCTGCACTACCGTCAAGCACCGATTTAGAACGGTCAGATTTCTAAAACCTCGACCGCATTTAATCCTCAACGCAGAAGAAGCCACCTGCTGAGCAAATAAGCATCTGCTGTCCACGTAAATGTAGACGCATGGAGGCTTGTGTTAAAACCGTTGAACAGGTTTGTGTTAAGAGATTCCCGGTGAGTTGCTTCGGTGAATCTGCGGCTCGTTGTATAACCAGTGGAGTTGTGCTTGCCTCCTCTGAAGCTTTACCAGTAAAGACAGGAACAGACCCTGGCTCCACCAGATGGCAGCTGGCCCCATCAGAGCAATCATCTCTGCTCCCTGAAGACCTTCTGGGGACTGTGTTTGGAGTGAGTGTAATTGCTGGTTCTTTGCGTCTGAGTCCATACGGTTAACCTGTTTTACAGAGCAAACGCAACTATAAACTATTTTGATTAGTGATACACTGTTTTTTTTTTACAGCATCTATGTAAATCTCATTTGTCTTCAGCCAAAAAAATCCATTATGCTGGATCATTTGTGGTGCAGTGGTTTTTGCTGCTGCCTTTCAATCAGAAAGTTTCTACCTTTTACGTGGAGGTAAGATTTAGCTCTGGTCCTTGAGAGTTGGGATGAAGAAATTTACCTGCAAGTTTGAGTTTGAGATCCCGGCACTGTGAACCCAAAGGTTCTAACTCGTTTTTATATTTATAATATGATATTTATACGTTTAGAATATTTATTTTTTTAAGGAATCTGAGCAATGTTTGGGGGTTAAGCTATGAACATAGTTCATTTAAAGCTAATTTAAGTTAAATTAAAATATTGGAGGTTTAGCAAGATTTCTATGCATTGTTGTTATTCAGCAAGTTCTCGTTAAAAAGCTGTTTATGCTTGTCGCGAATTATTAAATGTAAAGAAGTTAATGCAGTGCTCTAAGATGTTTATCTGCATGATGTGTGAGCGTGCATGGTGGTGGTTTTGTCTGTGGTGGGGTTGCTGACCGATGTTGAGATCGCTCTGAGGGGGAATGAGAGTCGGGGATGGTTGGTGACGGTTAAATAGTTAGCGTCAGATCACTTTCACACAACAGCACTTCACTTGAAAGTGTTAAATGATTTGATAACTAAAGTGGTAACTATTGCCATAACAATTTATGATTGGGGTGGCTTATTAATTGACGATGAACAATGAAACTATTTAAGTTAGTTGCTATCAAAATAAACAAGTCGGGCTAGTCTGTATTTACAGTTACGGAAAAGAATCGCAACTGACTCGGGAGGCCTGTCATTA